>PJEM01008986.1:0-76048 GCA_004023845.1 Helogale parvula
AATTATCAAACTGAAAGGAATTAAAAAGCCACAGCTCTCTGATCTCCAAGAATGGAGGTGTGCGGACAAACCCCTTATCGACAGCAGTCTCATGGTTAACTGAGTGAGTTAGTGCGAGCTGGGACCTGAGACTTTAGGGGAGGGAGCGCCTGGCTCTGAGACAAAGCACCCAAAGGCTTGACACTGGGACCAAGGAAACCTGTGTGTCCCTAGGCTCACTGCTCCTAGCCAGGCGGGGCAGCCAGGAGACCAGAGGCTGACAGGTCAGCGGGGAGCCGCACAGCGCGGGGCAGCCTAGAGACTGGAGGCGCACAGTTCCTGGGACAGCCGCTCACGCGGGGCAGCCGTGTGTCCAGAGACACATGGACCTTCACAGCCACTCGCTGCACCGCCCAGCAAGGCAGGAGAGACGAGAGAAAGAGAACTAGAGATGGAATCACTCACAGTGTACTCCCTGCAGAGGAGAGGTTTAGCCTGGGACTGAGGGCCACTGAGCACTGAGAGAGATATCTGCCCCTTCAGCGGGGGTGTTCTCCCTTGGGCAGGCAGCCCACCAACTTCAGGCATAGCCAGGGGAAAATTCTGACTTCAGAATCCCTCTATTCAGCCCCTCCTAGAAAGCCTCCCGCTTGCAGGAGATTTTACCTGTGGTGGCAATATTGAGTGCATGTGCAAGGACTTAGAAATCGGGCAGAACGTAAAAAACAGAAACAATTAGACCCGCCCAAGGCACAAGAAGGTTGGACTCAAGAAAGTGGCTGGCAACACACGGTCTGAGGAGGGCTTGGGGTGCCCGTCACCATTCTTCTCCCCACATCCACAAAGGCTGGAACTCAGAGAGCAGCCCCTGAGACCCTACCCACCTACACCAAGCCACGCCCATCCGTGCTGGAGAGCTGCTGTGCTTTTGCTTATTACCATTAAGTGGTTTTTTTCCTTAATATTTTTACTTTTTATTTTTTTCCCCCTGTCTTCTCTTTCGTATTTTCCCATTTCCTTCTTTTCTCGCTTTCCCCCTGGAATCTGGGAAAGACCAACAATTAGGCACTGCTGTGCTTAGATCAACTCTTCCATCCAGATAGTTTTTCCTTCATCTCATTTTTATCTCCCCCAACCATCACTGCAAGTTATAAGCTCTCAGTCTGTCCTGTATCTGTGACTGTCCTGGACCCCCCCACTCCCCGCTTGCTTTATTTTCTTTTTGTTTTTTTCTTTTCTTTTTTCCCCTTTTCTTTCCTCTTCCTTTTTTACTTTCCCCTTTAGGTTTCCTTGTTTACCAGTACATTTGTGTGCTGTGTTCTCTGTGTGTTTGTCTGTCTGTTTTCCTTTTCAGGGCTACCTCAAGAAAAAACCCAAAGCACACATAGTGGAAAAATCCCAAAATTTTGCTGAGTAGGGAAATAAATTAATCAGAGGCATAACAAGAGAAACCGAGGGACATCATTAAAAGAACATCTCCTGAAACGACAGACCCTAGACACTCAAAGAGCCTCCTTCTATAGAGGAATACTAATAAAAGTACAGTGCAGAATGAGCTTTTAAAACTGACAAGAGGGGCGCCTGGGTAGCTCAGTCGGTTAAGCATCCGACTTCGGCTCAGGTCATGATCTCACCGTTCATGGGTTCGAGCCCCACGTCAGGCTCTGCACTGACCACTAGCTCAGAGCCTGGAGCCTGTCTTCAGATCCTGTGACTCCTTCTATCTCTGACCCTCCCCTGCTCACACTGTCTCTCTCTCTCTCAAAAATAAAATACAATTAAATTTTTTTTAAAATTAAAATTAAAATTAAAAATAAAAATTCTGTCTCGTCAGAAAGCTAGTCAAAACAATGAAACAAAAGAATTCTCCTTCAAAGAAACTCCAGGAAGAAATCACAGCTACAGAACTGCTCAAAGCAGACACAAGCAACATAACTCAACAAGAATTTAGAACTACTGTCATAAAATTAATTGCTGGGCTTGAAAAAAACATAAAAGCTATCAGAAGATACTGACACAAAGACTAGGAACCTTCAAAATAGCTGTGACAAGTTAGAAAAGGCTATTAATGAGATGAATAATAAGATGGAGGCTGCCAATGCACGGATAGAAGAAGCAGAGAGGAGAACAGGTGAATTAGAAGACACAGTTAATAGCAAAAGAGGAGGCCGAGAAAAAGAGAGACAATGATTCAGGAGCACGAAAGGAGAATCAAGAGACCTGACTGATACAATCAAACAGAACAATGTCGGTATCATAGGAGTTCCTGAAGAGGAAGACAAAGACAGAGTGCTTGAAGGGGTGCTAGACCAAATTATACACGAAAATTTCCCCAATCTGGGGAAAGAGAAAGACATTGAAATTCAAGAGACATACTGAACTCCCCTAAGACGTAATGTAAACCAACCTTCAGCACGATAGATCATAGTGAAACTGGCAAAATATAAAGATAAAGAGAGACTTCTGAAAGCATCTAGGGAGAAAAGGGCCTTGACATACAAAGGGAAACCTATCAGAGTGGTTACAGACCTATCTACTGAAACTTGGCAGGCTAGAAAGGAATGGCAGGAAATCTTCAAAGTGATGAACAGGAAGAATATGCAACCAAGAATTCTTTATGCAGCGAGCCTGTCATTCAAAATAGAAGGAGAGATAATGGTTTTCCCAAATAAACAAAAGTTGAGAGAATTCAAAACCACCAAACCAGCCCTACAAGAAGTCTTAAGAGGGACTCTATGAGGGAAATGTAGCAAGGAATAAAGGTATCAGAGACATCACTACAAGCATGCACTCTACAGGAAACACAATGAATCTAAACTGACATTTTTCAATAAAGCACTGAATCTGAATGGACTCAATGCTCCAGTCAAACGACACAGGGTCCCAGAATGGATCAAAAACCAAAACCCATCTATTTGATGCCTACAAGAGACTCACCTTAGACCTGAAGACACCTTCAGACTGAAAGTAAGGGGATGGAGAAGTAGCTACCATGCGACTGGACGCCAAAAGAAAGCTGGAGGAGCCGTACATATATCGGACAAACTGGACTTTAAAATAAAGGTAGTACCAAAAGATGAAGAAGGACATTATATAATAATTACAGGGTCTGCACATGAAGAAGAGCTAACAATTATAAACATTTATGCGCCAAATTCGGGAGCTCCTAAATACATGAAATAATTAATCACTTACAGAAGCAATCTTATCGATAAAAGTGTGCTAATTCCAGGGGACTTTAATACCCCACTGACAACAATGGATAGGTCAACCAGACAAAAAAATCACTAAAGAAACAATGGACCTGAATGGCAACTGGAGCAGATGGAATTAATAGATATATTTAGAACTCTGCAGCCTGACGATAGGGAACTCACTTTCTTCTTGAGTGCACATGGCACATTCTCCAGGATTGATCACATACTGGGTCATAAAGCAGCCCTCCATAAATACAAAAGATGTGAAATCATACCATGCACACTTTCAGATCACATTGCTATGAAACTCGAAATCAACCAGAGGAAGAAGTCAGGAAAACCTCCAAAAATGTGGAGGTTAAAAACTACCCTACTAAAGACTGATTGGGCTAATCAGGCAATTAGAAAGGAAATTAAAAAATATATGGAGACAATGAAAATGAGAATACAACATTCAGACTCTCTGGGACGCAGCAAAGGCAGTCTTAAGACAAAAGTTCATGGCAATCCAGGCCTATTTCAACAAACTAGAAAAAGCTCAAACTCAAAACCTAACAGAACACCTAAGGAAACTAGAAAGGGAACGGCAAGAACACCTCAAACCCAGCAAACGAAAAGAAATGTAAAGATCAGAGCAGAATCAAACAAGATAGAATCCACAAAAACAATTGAACAGATCAATGAAACCAAGCGTTGGTTTCTTTGAAAAAATAAATTGATAAACCTCTAGCTCGGCTCCTCGGAAAGAAAAAAGAGAACACCCAAACAGACAAAATCATGACGAAAACGGATCTATTACAACAGATCCCTCAGAAATACAAACAATCATCAGAGGTTACTATGAAAAATTATATCCCAAAAAAACTAAACAGTCTAGAAGAAATGGACAAATTCCTAAACACACATGCACTACTAAAATTCAAAGAGGAAGAGAGAAAATCTGAACAGACCCATAACCAGTGAAGAAATTGAATCAGTTATCAAAAATCTCCCAACGAATAAAAGCCCAGGGCCAGATGGATTCCCAGGGGAATTCTACCAGACATTTACAGCAGAGTTAATGCTGATCCTTCTCAAGCTATTCCAAATAATAGATATGGAAGGAAGACTACCAGACTCACTCTACAAAGCACATTATCACTCTGATTCCTAAGCCAGGCAGAGACCCAACAAAAAAAGAGAACCACAGGCCGATATCCTTAATGAATACTGATGCGAAAATACTCAACAAGATACTAGCAAATCGAATTCAACAGCATATAAAAAGTATTAACCATTATGATCAAGTGGGATTTATTCCTGGGTTACAAGGCTGGTTCAATATTCGCAAATCCATTAATGTGATACATCACATTAACAAAACCAAAGACAAAAATCATATGATCCTGTCGATACATGCAGAAAAAGCATTTAACAAAGTACAACATCTCTTCTTAATAAAAACCCTCAAGAACGTCGGGATAGAAGGAACTTACTTAAACATCATAAAAGCCATTTACGAAAAGCCCACAGCCGATGTTATCCTCAATGGGGAAAAACTGAGAGCGTTCCCCCTGAGATCTGGGACACGACAGGGATGTCCACTCTCACCACTGTTGTTTAACATAGTGGTGGAAGTCCTAGCAGCAGCAATCAGAAAACAAAAGGAAATAAAAGGCATCAGAATCGGCAAAGAAGAAGTCAAACTTTCCCTTTTCGCAGACGACATGATACTCTACATGGAAAACCCGATCGCCTCCACCAGAAGCCTTCTAGAACTCATCAATGAATTCAGTAAAGTTGCAGGGTACAGAGTCAATGTACAGAAATCAGTTGCATTTTTATACACCAAAAATGAAGCAACAGAAAGAGAAAGCAAGAAACAGATCCCATTCACAATTGCACGAAAAACCATAAAATACCTAGGAATAAACCTAACCAAAGATGTAAACGACCTGTATGCTGAAAACTATAGAAGACTTATGAAGGAAATTGAAGAAGACACAAAGAAACGGAAAAACATTCCGTGCTCATGGATAGGAAGAATAAACACTGTGAAAATGTCATTATTACCCAAAGCAATCTACACATTCAGTGCAATCCCCATCAAAGTTGCACCAGCATTCTTCTCAAAGCTAGAACAAACTATCTTAAAATTCGTATGGAATCACAAAAATCCCCGAATAGCCAAAGTAATATTGAAGAAGAAAACCAAAACGGGAGGCATCACAATCCCAGACTTTAGCCTCTACTACTAAGCTGTCATCATCAAGACAGTATGGTATTGGCACAAAAACAGACACATGGACCAATGGAATAGAATAGAGAACCCAGAACTGGACCCACAAGTATATGGCCGATTAATCTTTGACAAAGCAAGAAAGAGTATCCGATGGAAAAAAGACAGCCTCTTCAACAGGTGGTGTTGGGAGAGCTGGACAGGAACATGCAGAAGAATGAAACTAGACCACTTTCTTACACCATTCACAAAAATAAACTCAAAATGGATAAAGGATCTGAATGTGAGACAGGAAACTATAAAACCCCTTGAGGAGAAAGCAGGAAATAGCCTCCTAAATCTCAATCGCAGCAATTCCTCCTGGACACATCCCCAGAGGCAAGAGAATCAAGAACAAAAATGAACCACTGGGACCTCATCAAGATAGGAAGCTTCTGCAAGGCAAAGGAAACAATAAAAAAAACTAATAGGCAACTGACAGAACGGGAAAGATAGTGGCAAATGACATATCAGATAAAGGGCTAGTATCCAAAATATACAAGGAGCTCACTAAACTCCATACACGAAAAATGAATGATCCAGTGAAGAAATGGGCAGAAGACCTGAATAGACACTTCTCCCAAGAGGACACCCAGATGGCCAACAGGCACATGAAACGATGCTCAGCGTCACTCATCATCAGGGAAATACAAATCAAAACCATACTGAGATACCACCTCACACCAGTCAGAGTGGCTAAAATGAACAAATCAAGAGACTACAGATGCTGGCGAGGGTGTGGAGAGACGGGCACCCTCCTACACTGTTGGTGGGAATGTAAACTGGTGTAGCCACTCTGGAAAACAGTGTGGAGGCTCCTCAAAAAACTATCAGTAGAACTCCCCTATGACCCAGCAATAGCACTGCTAGGGATTTACCCAAAGGATACAGAAGTGCTGATGCATAGGAGCACATGTACCCCAATGTTCAGAGTGGCACTTTCTACAATAGCCAAATCATGGAAAGAGCCTAAATGTCCATCAACTGATGAATGGATAAGGAAGATGTGGTATATATATACAATGGAATACTATATGGCAATGAGGAAGAATGAAATCTGGCCATTTGTAGGAAAGTGGATGGACCTTGAGGGTGTCATGCTAAGTGAAATAAGTCAGGTAGAGAAGGATAGATACCATATGTTTGCACTCATAGGTCTAATAAGGAAACCTAACAGAGGACCATAGGGAGAGGAAGGGGGATAGAGAGCTGGGTATAGTGAGGGACACAAATCATGAGACTATTGAATAATGAAAATGAACCATGGACTGAAGGGGGAGGGGGAGAGAGGGAAGTGGGTGATGGTTATGGTGGGGGGAACTTGTGGGGAGAAGCACTGGGTGTTATATGGAAACCAATTTGAAAATAAACTATTAAAAATAAAATTACTAAAGGAAAAGGAAATGTCAAATAATTCTATAACCAAGAATCATAAATTCCTAAAATTAAGATGCAAAGTATATTTAAAATCTTTTTCCAGCTTATTTATTTTTGAGAGAGACAGAGAAAGGGAGAAAGAGAGAATCCCAAGCAGGCTCTACACTACCGGCGCAGAGCTCTATCTCACCAATTGTGAGATCATGACTGGAGCCGAAATCAAGAGCCAGACGTTCAACTGACTATGCCACCCAGACACCTCTGCAATGTACACTTTAAAAAAAAAAACCAATATAATATGAGAACATTTCTTGGTAGCAAGACTTTACTATTCAGACATATTAAAGTAAATTATTTAAGAAAAAGGATACTAAATGGAAATCTGGAAAAGCAAAAGGAAACTTAGTATGCCAGAAATAGTCATTGTGTGGGTAAAAGTAAAAACCACATTTCTATGTAAAGCAAAAACAATCACAATGTACTAGGAGTTTTACTACATACACACAAATAAAATATATGACAGTAGCAGAAATGCTAGGAAAAGAGAAAAGAAAATAATTTGTTGAAAGGGTCTCAAACTACACATGAAGTAGTAAAATTTGACAATAGACTACGACAAGTTAAAGATTTTACTGTAAATCCTAAAACAATCATTAAAATTATTAAACAAAGAGGCAAAGCTAATAGATCAATATTGAAGAAAGAATCACACACAGACACACACACAAATCTTAAACAAGGCAGGAAAACAGTCTAATTAAAACAGAGATTGTAATTTGATAAAAATTGATAAGAAATCAATATGCTGTATAAAACAATTTTAAAGACATGTTTATAGATTAAAAAGCTAGAAAAAAAAACCCCTAAATATCACACAGAAACTAAAAAGAAAGGGAGAGTTACTATGTTAAAAGGCGAAAGATTTATGTGATCTGAAGAGAAACCAGAGTATTGAGAGTTACTATGTTAATATTAGACAAAGTAGATTTCACAATAAGTAAGACCAGGAATGAGGAAGATCATTTCATGATAAAGGCATCATTTTATCAAGAGGATGTAACATGCATAGCTGGGAGGAATGCAACATGGTACAGACACTTTGGAATAATCGGGAAGTTTCTTATAAAGTTAAACATATACTTAGCATACACCATAGCAATCTCTCGATCTCACTCCCTTACTCCAAGGTAACTTTTTTCCCCTCTTTTTTAAAAGTTTTATCTAAATTCCAGTTAGCAGACAGTGTAATATTAGCTTCAGCTGCAGAATCTACTGATTCATCACTTACACACAACAGCCAGTGCTCCTCAAAACAAGGGGAATTCTTGATACCCATCACCCATTTAACCTTTCCCCCTGCCTTGCCTCCAACAGCCATCAGTTTGTTCTCTATAGTTAAGAGTCTTTTATTTTTCCCGCCTCTAGGTTCATTTGTTTTCTTTCTTAAATTCCACATGAGTAAAATCATACAGTATTTGTCTTTCTCTTGTGGACTATTTTGCTTAGCCTAATACTCTCTAGCTCCATCCACATGGTTGCAAAGACAAGATTTCATTCTATTTTTTGGGGGGGGAGGGGAGTAATATTCCATTATATATATATACTACTTTTTCTGTATCCATTAGTTAGTTGATGGCCATGTGGGCACTTACCATAATTTGGCTATTGTTGATAATGTGCTATAAATATTGGGATGCATGTACCCCTTTAATACAGTATTTTTGTATCCTTTGGGTAAATACCTAGTACTTCAACTACTGAATCATAGAGCATTTCTATTTTTAACTTTTTTTGGAGAGAGAGGATGGGCAAGAGTGGAAGAGGAGCAGAAAAAGGGAGAGAGAGTATCGAAAGCAGGCTCTGCCCACAAGTCTGGAGCCCAATGCAGAGCTTGAACCCAGTAACTGTGATTTCATTACCTGAGCCAAAACCAAGAGCTGATCACTCAACAAAGTGAGTCACCCAGGTGTCCTTCTATTTTAACTTTTAGGAACCTCCATAATGTTTTTCTCAGTGGCTGTTCCAGTTTGCATTCCCACCAACTATATATTAGGGATCCCCTTTCTTAGCAAGCTTGAAACATCTGTTGTTTGCTATGTTATTAATTTTAGCCATTCTGACAGGTGTGACATGATTTCTCATTGTACTTTTGATTTGTATTTCCCGGATGATGAGTTGTGTTGAACAACTTTTCACGTGCCTACAGGCCTTCTTTGGAAAAATGTCTACTCATGTCTTCTGTTCATTTTTTAACTGTTTTTTTTGGTGTTGAGTTTGATAAGTTCTTTATAAATTTTGGATGCTAAGCTTTTATCAGATATGACATTTACAAATATCTTCTCCCATTCCAAAGGTTGCCTTTTAGTTTTGTTGTTTCTTTCACTGTGCAGAAGTTTTTATCTTGATGAGGTCCCAATAGTTTATTTTTGCTTTTGGTCCCCTTGCCTCAGAAGACTTACCTAGTGCAAAGCTGCTATGGCTGATGTCAACAAGGTTACTGTGTGTGCGTTCTCTTCTAAGATATTAATAGTTTCCTGTCTTGTATTTAGGTCTTCCAGCCTTTTTAAATTTATTTTTGTGTATGATGTAAGAAAGGGGCCCAGTTTCATTCCTTTGAATATTGCTGTCCAATTTTCAGAACACCATTTGTTGAAGAGACTTTTTCCCATTAGATATTCCTTCCTGCTTTGTTGAAGATGAGATTACCATATAGTTGTTCATTTCTGGGTTTTCTAGTCTGTTCCATTGATCTATGTGTCTGTTTTTACACCACTGCCATACTGTCTTGATCACAAAAGCCTTGTAACATAACTTAAAGCCTGGAACTGTGATGCTTCCAATTTGCTCTTCTTTTGCAAGACTGCCTTGGCTATTCAGGGTCTTTTGTGGTTCTATACAAATTTTAGGATTGTTTATTCTAGCTCTGTGAAAAATGTTGATGGTATTTTGATGAGATTGCATTAAATGTGTAGATTGCTTTCAGTAGTAGATATTTTAACAGTGTTCTTTCAATTAATGATCACAGAATATCTTCATTTCTTTGGGTCCTCTTCAATTTCATCAATGTTTAATAGTTTTCAGAGTACAGATCTATTACCTTGTCAGGTTTATTTCTAGTATCTTATGGTTGTTGGTGTACTTGTAAATGGGATCCATTCCTTGATTTCTCTTTCTGCTGCTATATTATTGGTATATAGAAATATAAAAGATTTCTGCACATTGATTTTGAATCCTATGACTTTACTGAATTCATGTTTCAGTTCTAGCAATTTTTTGATGGAGTCTTTCGGGTTTCCTATATGGAGTATCACATCACCTGCAAAGACTGAAGTTTGATTTCTTCCTTGCTGATGTGGATGCCTTTTATTTATTTTTGTTTTCTAGGACTTTCAGGACTATGTTAAGTGACAATGGTGATAGTGGACATCCTGTCTTGTTCCTGACCATAGAAGAAAACATCTCAGTTTTTCCCCACTGAGGAAGGTATTACATTAGCTGTGGGTTTTTTCATATATGACCTTTATTATGTCGAGTTATGTTCTCTCTAATAACCCTATTACTATGATGAGGGTTTTTATCATGAATGGATGTTGTACTTTGTCAAATGTTTTTCTCTATCTATTTAAAAGGTCATATAGTTCTTATCCTTTCCTTTATTAATGTGGTATATCATGATTGATTTTCAAATACTGAACCACCCGTGCAGTTCAGGAATAAATCCCACTTGATCATGGTCATTCTTTTAATGTACTGTTGGATTTGGTTTGCTGCCATTTTATTGAGAATTTTTACATCCAGGTTCATCTGGGACATTAACCTGTACTTCTCTCTTTTAGTGGAGTCCTTATCTGATTTTGGTATCAGGGTAATTCTTGACTCATAGAACAAATTTAGAATTTTTCATCCTCTTCTATTTTTTGGGATAGTTTGAGAGGAATAGGTATTAACTCTCCTTTTAATGTTTGGTAGAATTCACTTGTTATGTCACTTGACCCTGGAATTTGTTTGTTGAGAGACTTTGATTATTAATTCAATTTATTTTCTAGTTACTGGTCTGTTCAGTTTTCTATTTCTTCTAATTTCAGTTTTGGTGTGATATTTTACTAGAAATGTATCCAATCTTCAAGGTTGTCCAATTTGTTGAAATACAATTTTTCATAATATTCTCTTATAATTGTTTGTATTCTGTGGTGTTGGTTGTTAATTTTCCTCTTTTATTTTGATTTTATTTGGGTCCTTTCTCTTTTCTTGTTGATAAATCTGGCTAAGGGTTTATCAATCTTATTAACTTTTTCAAAGAAATGCCTAGTTTAACTGGTCTGCTCTATTGTTTTTTTAGTTTCCATATCATTTATTTCTATTTAATCTTTATTATTTCCCTCCTTCTATTGGCATTAGGTTTCATTTGTTGTTCCTTTCCTACTTCTTTTAGGTGTAAGATTAGGTTTTTCATTTGAGATTTTTCTTATTTCTTGATGTAGGCTTGTATCTCTGAGTACTTCCCTCTTAGGACTGCTTTTGCTGCATATCCCAAAGGTTTTGGACCACTGTGTTTTCATTTTCATTTGTTTCCAAGTTTTTTTTAAATTTATTCTTGGACTTCCTGGTTGATTCATTCATTGTTTACTGACATGTTGTTTAACATCCAGTATTTGTTGTCTTTTCCTAGTTTTTCTTGTGTCTGACATTAAGTTTCATAGTGTTGTGGTCAAAGAAGATGCATGGTATGATCTTGGTCTTTTTGTACTTGCTGAGGTCTCATTTGTGACCTAGTATGTGATCTATTAAGGGGAATGTCCCATGTGCACTTGAAAAAAATGTGTATTCTGGTATTTTAGGATGGAATGTTCTGAATATATCTGTTAAGTCCATCTGGTCCAGTATGTCATTCAAATCCATTGTTTCCTTGTTTAACTTTTTGTATAGATGATATCTCCACTGATGTCAGTGTGTAATAAAGTCTCTTTCTCTTATTGTATTATTATCAATGGGTTGTTTTATGTTTGTTATTGTTTTAGATATTTGGGTGCCTCTATCTTGGGTGCATAATAACTTCCAGCTGTCAGATCTTCTTTTTGGATAGACTCCTTTATTGTGATATAGTGCCCTTCTTCATCTTTTGTTAGAATCTTTGGTTTAAAGTGTACTTTGTCTGATAGAAGTATTGCTACTTCAGTTTTATTTTGGTGTTCACTTGTGTGATAAAATATTTCTCCATCCTGTCACTTTCAAGGCACAGGTATGTTTAGGTCTAAAATGAGTCTTCTGTAGGCAGCATATAGATGGGTCTTGTCTTTTTATCAAATCTGATACCCTATGTCTTTTGATTTGAGCATTTAATCCATTTTCACTCAGAATAACATTGATAGATATGTATTAAGTGCCATTTTATTACTTCTTTTGTCATGGTTTCTGTAGACTTTCTCTCCTTTCTTGCTTTTGTCACTTTGGTCTTTCCTTTCTACTCAAAGAGTTCCCTTTAGGATTTCTTGCAGAGCTGGTTTAATGGTCATAAATTCCATTAGTTTTTGTTCATCTAGGAAACTCTACCTTTCCGTCTATTCTGAATGATAGCCTTGCTTGATACAGTATTCTTGGCTGCAAATTTTTCCCATTTAGTACTTTGAAAACATCATGCCAGTCTCTTCTGATTGGGAAAGTTTCTGTTGAGAAATCTGCAGCTAGCCTTATGGGTTTCCCTTGTAAGTTAGGGACTTCTTTTGTCTTGTTGCTTTTAAGATTTTTTTCCTAATTGCTATATTTTGCAAATTTAATCACAATGCCTTAGTGTTGGCTTACTTTTGTGGATTTTGATGGTAGTTCTCTGTGCCCCCTGGGGATATAGAGAAATTTCTGCCCCCTTTTTTCTCTTCTACTGAGACTCTTATAATATGAATGTTATTATGTTTGATGGAGTAATTGAGTTCCTTAAGTATATTCTCATGTTTCATAATTCTTCTTTCTTTTATTCATCTTCATTATATTTCATTATTTAATCTTCTATGACACTTAGTTGTTCCTCTGCTTCTTCCATCCTGGTGTTCATTGCATCAAGCCTGCTTTGAATGTTACTGCATTTTTTCATTTCTGTTTTTAGTTCTTTTATCTCTGTGGTAAGGGCCTCCCTGAAGTCTTCCATTCTTTTCTCAAGCCCAGTAACCATCCTAATGATTGTTGCTTTAAATTCTCCAATGGGCATGTTACTTATATGTGTTTCTTTTAGATCTCTGGCCATGGCTTTGTCTTCTCCTTTCATTTGGGATAAATTCCTCTGTCTTAGCATTTTATTTCAGTTTCTATCCTTTTCTGTATGTTAGAAAAGTCCATTAGGTTTCCTTCTTCTAAGAATAATGGCTTTATGAAGAAGAGATCATATAGTGCCCAGGGCCTGTACTTCAGAGTGTGCTGTGTGCACTCTGCTGTTCTAACTAGGTATATTCTGGTCTGCTTGCTAAATGAGATATGATATTACTTCCACCTGAAATAAAGTCTTGTGGAACTCTCTGGTTGAGAGCCATGGTGTGGGCAGGGACTTATGCTGGTGTTCTGTGGAAAGGGTCCACCATGCAGGGACTGAGGAAGCTTCACTGAGAAGGGCAGTAGTGTCAGAGACCAGGGGTGGGGGACTTGGTGTAAGTAGGTTAGGCAGCCAGTGTTGATGCTGTGCTGCTTCCCACAAATGGCTCTGTGTTTATACTGAAGGCAGGGGAGGGAAATGGCATCAGACAGCTCCTTTGTTCAAGGAAAGGAGTCTCTGTGCATGCTGCCTCTCAGGGAAGCAAGCCGAAAAGAGTGAATTATCTCCCTTATATGTGTTCTAAGCATTTTTCAGATTGCTGTATCCATACTGTCTGCCTCCAGGTTGTCAGCCTGCCTTCTTTCAAGAAGCAATGTGGTGCCTTCTGGGCTGTATCACAGCCACGTCTGTTGACTTTAAAACTCCAAGTTTTAGGGATGTGGTGTGGGGAGGGGCCTGCCACTGGTCTTCTGGGGGGAGGGTCTCCCCTAAGCAGAAATTCTTAAGTTGCTAAAAAGACGAAAGTCCTATGATATACTGCCCTAATCAATCCAAATTACTCAACTGAGTTAAATAAGTCTTTAAAGTAGTTATATTGGCAGAAAAACCTAGTGTGGTGTAAGAGTTCTGTCTCAACTGCTAAGCAACTCCCAGATTTTGTACCTATACTCATATACAAGTGGGCTAATAAGGGAGTAGAGCTTCTAGCAAGGGAATTCTCTCTAATAATCCTCAAGATGGTACAGGAAAACATGAAACAAAGAAAATTTCATTGGTAGACTCTTTGGAATAAGTTAACCAATTATGTCAATACATTGCTAGGGAAATAAATCAATGAAACGAGACTCAATTAGGTTAACTTTGTTATTCTTATGCAGCAGAATATAGAAAATTACACAGAATAAGTGATGGCTAATTTGCTAATTTTGCTTTTTGGAACTCTTATTTTCAACTGCAGTTATTCTGATTTTTTCCTCTATTACTTTACATGAAGTATGTCAGATATTTCTATATTTTTAATTTAGCCTACAAGTGAATTTACTTCCCTATCTGAGATAAAATGGACACCAATCAGCAAATGTTAACCTTGGAGATGAAAGCCACTTCTAGGCATGGCATGTGGGACAGAGATGATTATATCAGTGGTTATAAATGGAAAACTGTACTAGGTTCAGCAAAAGCACTGTTTGAACCAAATGGAGAAAGGGTGTGTGTGTATGCTGGCAACAAAGAAATGAATATCCATTGCTTTGTCTATCAAAAAGACCACCTTTTCTGTGAGAACTGTATTTTATTCATTCTTGAGGGAACTTTCCTATTTGCATTTCAACCAAGTGTGTGCTGTCACTTACAGTATTCCATCCTTCCATGATACAAATCAGAATCCTGCCCCATAATATACTAAATTCAAAGTTAGGAAATACTTAGGTGACAAAATTGAGCATATGAAGTAATGGTGCCAATAATCATGTATCTAGCCATGTAAAAGAATCCTATTTTAAGGAATACAGTTGACATTCAATATAATGCAGAGACAGAAAAGAATTAAGTGTCTTGGTGATAACTCTTCATTTTAAGGGCCTTGCCCTTTTTTCATAAGCCAGTCAGATTTCATAAGCTGTCACCTGCAACTACAAGAGTCCTGAAATAATTCTATTAGAAAAAAATCAAGTAGTCTAGTAGGCTAGTATACAGAGTGCACAGGAAATATGGTAGAGGTACTCGAAAATGTGGGAAAACTGAGAGACTTACACAGCATCATAAGTTAGTTTCAAAGCCACTATCTTGCAGTCTTTCTCTTGACTATAACCTAACAGAATGTGCTACCACAGTAAGAAAAAGTACCTACTCACAGATGGAAATAGTGGTACTGTCAGTCTAAGCACTACATGTTTGTGGGTGTCAGTAGGTAAGGGTACCTTAAAGGTTTAACCTACTAATTGTGAGCATACATACCAGCTTAGCTTAGCCTATTCAAATATATCAAATTGCTATTTCATTCTACATAGGCTATTCTAAGAACAGAAACATACTTCATTTCTTTCAGATTTCAAACACTATTATCTGTCAGTAGATACCTATGCCTCATACTTCACAGACCTATCATATGAGACTCCTTTAATTTCCCAATACTAATTATACCATGCTTGCCTATGTTACACCTATCCATCTTCCACAAAGACCAATCATTCAAATGTCCATAGACTGCAATTCTTTCCCTTCTTGTTTTGTTTCTGGGATCTTACATTATTGATTATAAATTCATACTTCCACACAACCATGAGAGATGTAAACTCCATGAAGACAGATACCTTGTCCATTCTATTCTATTCATTGCTATTTTTTTGATGCCTAGCACACAGGAAGTGCTCAAAATTATTTTTGAAGGCAAGAGTAAATAAATGAATATAAGGCTAGAAAGGAATAATCTATAAGGTCTTCCATTTCTGAAGTTCTATAATTCCACTTGGAGAAGATCAGGTGTGACAATGGATTTCTGACTTAGGGTTAGAGGCATCATCAAACTTCACTAATACTTCTCTAGATAAACCTAATATAATTTTTCTTCATCATTGACTTTACTTTAAAATCACTGTAAATTTTGAGCCTTAAATTGAAATAACTGAAATAGAAAATGACAACAACAAATTACGCTTACTCTTCTTCCCATCCATATCGGCATGGATTTTCCGAGCCAAGAATCCACTTTTGTATACAGCAGCATTTGGGTCATGAGGAATGTCTAAGAATGGGTTAGTAGTACTCCCAATACGACTGATGGTCTTTGGATGTGTTCCATTAGCCTTCTCATCAGTACCTTCAGATGGAGATTTTTTTTTCTCTTCATCATCTCTAAAGGGAGAAAACACAGTTTGAGCACGTAACACAATATTCAATGAACAAAGTTATTTAGTGTAAAAACCATCATATTTTCCATCATTCTTAATAAAAACACTATAATAACACCTATCACTTATTATGTGTCTTTGTGTCAAGTATTAATGATCATAACAATCTTGTAAGATGGATATTAGTATCCTATATTACAGATAAGGAAGCAAACTCAGAGTTTAAACAAATTCCCAAGGTCACAGATCTAGTAATCAAAGAGAGAGATGGTAAGGATATGACTGCAAAATCTCTAAAGCCTTTGCTCTTTCTACTTACTACAGTGCCTTCATATCTGTCATCTTTCAAAAGAGGATTCTTTCAGAAATCATGATTTTGATTTTTACATGTTTTAGCACATCACCAAGTACACAGAATACAATGAATAATTATAGATTAAGTACAATGAATAATATTGAACCATATCCACCAAATAACCAGGTTGATCTCTTATACTGAAACCCCCAGCAAAGCTATCAATGTGGTAGGATGGTGGTGTCATTTAATACTTTGGCATCTTCTAGCTACTATTTTCTCAACTGCCATAAAAGGGGCACCACCGAGAAAACCAATTGTTCAGAATCTCTGTTTCTTCAAGCAGGGCAAATCTTATGATATACATTTAGTACAAAGGAGGCAGATAATGGATGGTTACATTCAACTGATAAAGAGTGAAAAGAAGATGAAAGCTAATAAACTGATATAATGCTGAAAAACACAACACCGAATTAAGAAATTTCTTAGTTCACCAGTTTCAATTTCCTGGCTCACCTTTGTTTTTACTGCTTATTAAACATTCGTTATTAAAGATTTTTAAACTTCAAAATAACCACCACGAAAATATATTTAAAATAAACCACAAAATTAACAATTATCAAAGGTGTATATTTGGTGATCAAATTAAAAAATATGTGCCAGAGGCCCGCTCCGGCGGGTCCAGGGCTCCCTGAAGGGGTAGCTGCGGACGAGAAGCAAAGAAGAGACACTCATGCAGCTTGGTTTCTTAATTGGCCCAGCCCGACATTCTTATTCAATCTCCTGTATCCCATATCTTCTTATCTCTCCATCTAACTCCTCCCTAGCCAGGTCTTGGGCCTTTATTTAAAGACTTATGACATCAAAAGGTGGAACTTTTACAAATAATTCTCAGTGATAAAGATGCTTTGAAAAGGGTGCAGAAACAGGTTTTACAGAGACATTTCTTCAGAACTATTCTAATGACAATGAGGTAACTTACACATCATAGGATAACAGGATATTCTCAGTGAAAAGCAGATCACATACACATTTGTTTGAACCGGTAGTAAATCTTACAACTAAGAAGATAGCAGGATGTTTTTAGTGAGAAGCAAGATAGCAAACACACTTTATAACAATGATGCTAAAATTCAGTCATAGACAGGGCTAGGAGGCATTCTATTTGGCTCACAAGAGGAAGAATACATTTGAGATGGTTAGTAAGTAAACCTTTTGTCAATCTTGTTCTTTGATGTTGAAGGTGTAAGCCCCATAGGCGCCCCTAGACCAGCCGGCCTTTGCATATGAGTTTAAGTTGTAACTACTCTTACCTATCTTCACAATGGGCACCAATTTAGCATATGCATGTGCAGTAACTTGTGCCTGGCTCTTGTTTGTTTCTATTTCCTAAGTTAGGCTTTCTAGCTCCAGGCCAGGGTAAACATTATCTTTGTGTTCTTTAACCCCCTTTATTTCCATGTCTTAAGTTTGTGAAGCTCAATAGAAGAACCTTTTGACAAACATCTGCAGTGCCTTGTTTAACTTCCTCTTCATAGAGGTGGGAATATGCTTCCTCCCATGAGGTTTCTGGGGAATATAGGTCTGATTTGGAACATTGTGAGGTCTAATCAATAGCAACAGGCTTAATTTTACATGAGCAATGAGTTTACAGAAGGAGATACTAGCTTCCGCCTCTGTGGCAGGAGCCGTGCTACGTCTACCATTTCCTTATTGTGACCGTGTCATCCAGCAAGGCCGGTGCGGCTCCCAGCAAATGTGGTTTCTTTCTCCATTGCTATTTGATTATTGTAAAATAATCTTTTTCCTTGCTGCCTTAAGAAAATTTTATCACTACATTTTGTAAATTTAGTTGCAATATGACTTGGTGTTGGCCTGCTTTTGCTGCTTTTGATGGGAGTTCTCTGTGTCTCCTGGATCTGGATGTCTTTTTTCCTTCCCTCAATTTGGGATGTTTTCATCTATTCTCTCCTCAAATAAATTTTCTGCTCCCTTTTCTGTCTTATTCTTTTGTCACTCCTATAATATGAATGTTATTATGCTTGATGGAACCACTCAGTTTCCGAAGTCCATTCTCATGTTGCATAATTCTTCTTTTGTTGTTTCATCTCTTTCAATTATTTTGTCTTCTAAGTCATTGTTCCTCTACTACTTACAGCCTGCTGTTCATTGCATCAAGCATGTTTCTAATGCCATTTATTGCACTCTTATCTCTGAATGGTTCTGTTTTAACTTTCTTATTTCTGTGGTATAAGTGTCCTGAATGTTTCCGATATTTTTCTCAAGCTCAGTGACTATCCTTATATTTGTTGCTTTAAATTCTCCATCATGAATGTTACTCATATCTTTTTCTTAAATATCTAGCTGTGGATGTAATTTGTTCTTTCATTTGGTATAAATTCTTCTATCCCGACATTTTATCTAAGTTTTTGCCTTTTCTTCTGTGCTAGAAAAGCTAGTTAAGTATCCTCCTCCTGAAAACCATGGGTCTTTTAGGAAGAGAATATGTAGTGTCCAGGCCCTGGCGATTCAGGGATTTTTTTTTTTCTGGTGTGTGCTGTCTCTGCTCTGCTATTGTGTTTTGGCTACTGTATCCTTCAGGCTGGTCATCTGCAGAGGCTCTCCTTGCCTTCTATGAGCAGTGTTTGTTCCCTGGCCTGAATGTGTCAAGTTTTATGTAGATTTGTACTGGTTCGCTTGTGAAATGAGACCTGACCTGACACAAGCTCCACCAGAACCCTCTGGTCAGTAGACATGGTATGGGCAGTGGTTTCTGCTGGTCATTTGGGGTTGGGGCCCACCATGCTGGGAATGAGGCAAGCTTGCCTGATAAGGGCAGTCCCACCACAATGTAGGGAGTTGGGGCCTGGTATATGCAAGTTAGGCAGCCATTGTAGGCAATATGCTACTGTTATGCCCAGATTTTAATATCGCCCCCCAAAACCAGAGACTACCAGGGAGGCCGAAGCACGCATGCAAAAGCAAAGGGCTTTATTACAAATTTAGGCCTAACCAGCCTAAATTCGGGCTCACAGACTTACTGGATCCACGTGGAGTGAGCCCCGAACAAAGGCAGGGTAAGGCTTTTATGAGTTTGGGAAGGGGGAGTTACAGGAAATAGTAACATAGGTACAGTGACCCAATCATAATGGTACAACAGTATCGGCAGCAGCTCTAACCATACACACTGTTCAGAGCGTTCATTACTGTTGGCGGGACCCAATTACAACATACATCTGGCAATGTCAGGCAAGCAAAACAGCAGAGTAAGCAAAACAGCAGAGTCCACTACAAGTTTTACGACATACATCTGGCAATGTCAGATAAGCAAAACAACAGAGTCCACATGGTTACTCAAGCGGGTTGTTTGCACTTTAGGGAGGGAAGCATTTCAGCTTATCTTAGACCAGTATTTGAAAAACGACTTTAATTCCATGGTCACTCTAGGGCCTGAAATTTTCCATTCCTACACTACTTCCTGTAAGTTGCTGTTTTTGCTGTGTGGCCAGGGATGGAAACGGCACTGGCCAGTTCCTTTGTTCCTGAAGAGGTATCTCTGTGAATACTGCCCTTCAGGAACATGTCCCAAAAAGAGTGAATAATCTCCCTCTTGGGTGCCCCAGGCATTTTTCAGATTGCTGTTTCCATGCTGCTACCCGTTTTGGTAGGTTTTTCTGCCTTCTCTCCAGAGCAGCACAGTGCCCTTTGGGCTATATCCCAACCAAGCCCCATGACCTTTAAAAATCCAGGCTCTTGGGTCACCTGGCAGGCTTAGTAGGTTAAGTATCTGACTTGGCTCAGGTCATGATCTCAAGGGTCATGGGTTGGAGCCCTGCATCAGGCTCTATGCTGACAGTACAAAGCCTGCTTCAGGTTCTCTGTCTCCCTCTCTCTCTCTGCCTCTCCTATCTTGCTCACTCTCTCTTAAAAATAAACATTAAAAAAAAATACAAGTTTTAAGCAAGTTCTCATGCTATCCAGTCTATCTTGTTTTCCATGTCAATGGCTTTGAGGAAATGTTCTTTTGTGTGTTCCCTGTTGCCCCTCTCTCTCATCCTTCTCTGTGACCACAACTCTCTCCCCTCTGTAGCACCTGGAATCAGTTTCTCCGCTAAACCACATCTCCGTACTTCCTACCTTCTTTGATGGGGATTCTTCTCTCCCTTAAGTTGTGGAATTTGTTGTCTGTCTTCATGTCAATTTCTGGGTTATTTAGGATGATTCGATAGTTATCTAGTTATATTCCTAGGGCAACGTGAGCCTAGGGTCCTCCTACTCTGCTGCCATCCTCCTCTCCCTCCCTCATGATTTATGCATGTAAGAAATTTAATTATTTATTAGTTTATTTTAAATTAATGGTCACTATTCATTTTCACAAAATTATCTTCTGAATAATGCAAAAACACTTGAAAATTATAATTAATTATTGTATGGACAAGATTTCCTCTTCTATGTTGCTTTATTAAAAAATTTTTTGAGTGTAGCTGACTACTTAATGTGAGATATTTAAAGTATACTGTATGAGGATTTAATATACATGTATATATATAAATATGTGAGGTGATGAGAGTTAACACACTCATCACCTCACATATTTATATATATACATATATTTTGTGTGTGAAGATAAATTCTATTCTCAGAAAATTTTAATTATTCAATGCACTGTTATCAACTGTACTCAACATGGTATACATTACTTCCTTAGATTGTATCCATCTTATACCTGAAAGTTTATATCCTTTTATCACCTGTTCCCTACTTCCCTCACAACTCAACTCCTGAAAGTGGCTTATGTTCTTCATTGTTGTGAATTCAACTTTCTTTTAAAATTCCACATATTACAGGGGCATCTGGGTGGCTTAGTCGGTTAAGCATCTGACTTCAGCTCAGGTCATGATCTCATTGCTCGTGGGTTCGAGCCCTGCATTGGGCTCTGTGCTGACAGCTCAGAGCCTACAACCAGCTTCAGAGTCTGGATCTCCCTCTCTCTCTCTGTCCCTCCCCCACTCACACTCTCTCTCAAAAATGAAAAAAATGTTAAAAAATGTTTTTAAAATTTCACCTATAACAATACCACAAGGAATACCATGTAGTCTTTGTCTTTCTCTGTCTTACATCAGTTAGCATAATGGCTTCCAGATTCATTCATGTCTGCTGTCTATGACAAGATTTCACTCTTTAAAAAGGTTGCATAATATTCCATTGTGTATATATAGTTCTATCCATACATTTATAAATAGACATTTAGGTTTTCCCCATACTGTGGATATTATAAACAATTCTTCTATAAATATGAGAGTACAGGTAATTGTTTCAGATAATTATTTTGTGTTCTTTGGCTATATATTCAGAAGTGGGATTATTGGTAGTTCTATTTTTAATTCGTTAAGGAACCTCCATACTGTTTGCCATAGAAGCTGTACAGGTTAACATTCCACCAACAGTGTAAGTATCTTTTCCCATTTTAGTAAGTTGCCTTTTTATTTTGTTAATAGTTTCCTTTGTTGTGTGGAACTACTTAGTTTGAGGTGGTCTCACTTAATTTTGCTCTTGTTTCTAAATCTAAAAACTCACTATCAAGACCAATGTCAAGGAGCACACTCTTTAGGTTTTCTTCTAGGAGTTTTATGGTTTCAGGTCTTATGTTCAAAGATTTTATCCATTTTGAGTTGATTTTTGTGTAAAGTAGAAGACAGAGGTCAAATTTCATTCTTTTCCCTGGGGATATCCAGCTTTCCTAAAAACCATTTATTGGAGGGGTAATCTTTTCCCCACTGTATATCTTTGCTGTCCTGTCAAAAAGTAATTGAACAAATTCTAAGAGTTTATTTCTAGGCTCTCTATTCTAATCTATTGATATGTGTGTCATTGATTTTTTATGTCAATATCAAATTTGATTACAATAGATTTGTAATATAGTTTGAAATCAGGAATTATAATGTCTCCAGCTTTGTTCATTCTGAAGATTGCTGTGGTCAGATAACACAAAAAAGAGAACTATAGGCATGTCTCATGAATATAGATGCAAACTTCTCAACAAAATATTAGAGAAGTAAAGCCAACAATATATTTTGAAAAATCATGCATCATGATCAAGCGTGTGATCATGTGTGGTTCAATATTTGCTAAACAGTCAACAGGATACATCACAGCAATAAGAGAAAGGATAAAAAACATTTCAATAGATACAGAAAAAACTTTTTATGAATATAACTTCCATTCATGATAAAAATCCTCTTCAAAGTCTGTTTAGAGCTAACATATCTCAATATAATAAAGGCCTCATATGAAAACCCACAGCCAAAATCATACTTAATGGGGATAAAATGGAGAGCTTTTCTGGTCAGGTGAGGAACAAAACAAGGATGTCCACTTTCCCCACTGTTATTCAACACGGTACTGGAAACCTTAGCCATAGAAATTAAACAATATAAAGAAATAAAAGGCATCCAAATTCGTAAGGAAGAATTCAAACTTTTACTATTTGCATATGACATGATACTATATACAGAAACCCTAAAGACTTCACCAAACAACTACTAGAACTAATAAACAAATTCAATAATGTTGCAGGATACAAAATCAATTGAATTCCTATACTGTCATGAAGCAGCAGAAGAGAAATTAAGAAAAGAATTCTGTTTAACAGTAAGATAACTAGCAATAAACATAACTAAAGAGATGAAAGACCTGTACTCTGAAAACCATAAAACACTGATCAAAAGGGGTGCTAGGGTGGGTAAGCTGGTTAAACGTGACTGTTGATTTTGGCTCAGGTCATGATTTTATGGTCATGAAGTTTGAGCCCTTCATTGGGCTTCTCACTGACAGTGCAGACCATGCTTGGGATTTTCTCTCTCTCTGTGCCCTCCTGCACATTCTCTCTCTCTCAGACTAAACAAACAAACAAACAAAAAAAATGAAAAACACACAAAAATACTGATAAAAGAAGTTCAAGACAATGCAAAGAAATGGAATGGCATTCCATGCTCATGGATCGAAAGAACAAAATTTTTAAAATGTTTAGACTACCTAAAACAATGTGCAGATTTAATGCAATGCCATAAAAATCAAGGTGCAAGTATCTCTTCCAATTAGCATTTTCGTATCGTTTGGGTAAATACCTAGTAGTACAATTCCTGAATCTTAGGGTAGTTCTATTTTTTTAATGTTTATTTTATTTTGGAGAGAGAGAGCGTGAGAGAAAGAGCGAGAGAATAAGTGGGAAGGGGCAGAGAGAGACGGAGATACAGAATCTGAAAAAGGCTCCAGGCTTTGAGCTATCAGCACAGAGCTCAATGTTGGGGCTCAAACTCATGGGTTGCAAGCTGAAGTTGGTGCTCAACTGACTGAGCCACCCAAGTGCTCCAGGATAGTTCCATTTAAAAAGTTTTAAAGAATCTGCATACTGTTTTCTACAGTGGCTACACCAGTTTGCTACGAACAGTGTGAGATGCTTCCCTCTTCTCTGCATCCTTGCCAATGCCTGTTGTTTCTTGTGTTGTTAATTTTAGCTATTCTGACAGATAGAGGTTATTATCTCATTATAGTTTTGAGTTGCATTTCCCTGATGATGAGTGAAGTTGAGCATATTTTCATGTGTTTGTTGCCCATCTGTATGTCTTCTTTGTGAAAATGTCCATGTCTTCTGCCCATTTTTTAATTGGATTATTTGCTTCTTGGGTTTTGAGTTTAATAAATTCTTTATACATGTTGGATACTGGTCCTTTATCAGTTATGTCATTTGCAAATATCTTCTCCTATTCTGTAGGTTGTCTTTCAGTTTTGTGGACTGAAGATAGTCTCTTCAACAAGCCATGTTAGGAAAACTGGATACTTACTTTCAAAAGAATGAAACTGGACCACTTTCTTTCACCATACAGAAAAACTAAACTCAAATGGATTAAAGGCCTAAATGCATGAGCCCTAACCATAAAAATCAAGTAAGAGGACATAGGCAATAACTTTCTGACATCAGCTATAGCAATATTTTTTTACATATGTCTCCTAAGGCCAGGGAAACAAAAACAAAAATAGGCTATTAGAAATACATCAAAATGAAAAACATCTGCACAGTACAGGAAATAATCAGCAAAATGGAAAGGAAAGTAATACACACACACACACACACACACACGTGCATTCATGCTCACACTGGAATATTACTCAGCCATAAAAATGAACGAAATCTTGCCATTTGCAGCAACATGGTTGGAGGTAGAGAGTGTAATGCTAAGCTAAATAGGTCAGTTAGAGAAAGACAAATGACCTTATACGTGTGTGGAATTTAAGACACAAAACAAATGGTTGAAGAAAAGATAAAAAGAGAAAACCAAAGAACAGATTCTCAACAATAGCAAACAAACTGATGGTTACCAGAGAGGGGGTGGGTAAGTTTATAGGTGAAATAGGGGATGGGGGTTAAAGTGTATACAATAAAGAGTATATAATAAATAAAATAAAATTTAAATAAAGATGTAAAGAAGTTTGACTATTTGACGTCTTTTGTGTTTCCAGGTAAATTTTAGGATTGTTCTATTTCTGTGAAAAAGTGGTATGTAATTTTTGATAGGGATTGCACTGAATCTATAGATTGCTTTGGGTAGTACAGACACTTCAGCAATATAATTATGGCAATGCTTTTCCCATTCTTTGTGCCCTCTTGAATTTCTTTGATCAGTGCCTTATAGTTTTCAGTGTACAGCCTTTCACTTCCTTCATTAAATTTATTCCTGGGGCACCTGGGTGATTAAGTCGGTTAAGCGTCTGACTTTGGCTCAAACTCTCATAGTCTGTGAGTTTGAGCCCTTTGTCTGGTTCTGTGCTGACAGCTCAAAGCCAGGAAGCTGCTTCAGATTCTGTCTCTGTCTCTCCTTGCCCCTTACCAAACCACACTCTGTCTCTCTCTCAAAAAATGAATAAAATATTAACATAAATGATTTTTGTATTTTGATATTATATACATTGTGCAACTTTACTGAGTTCTTTATTAAATCTAATAATGATTCTGTTGAAGTCTACAGGGTTTTCTAGTTTTAATATGTCATTGGCAGAGATAATTTTACTTCTTTAATTTTTTAAAAGATTTTTTTAAAAAGCTTATATATTTTTTAGAGACAGAATGAGCAGAAGAAGAGCAGAGAGAAAGGAAGACAGAGGATCCAAAGCAGACTCTGTGCTGAGAGGAGTCTTATGTGGGGCTTGAACTCAGAAACCTTGAGATCCTGACCTAAGCTGAAGTCAGAAGCTTAACCAACTGAGCCGCGCAGGTGCCCCACTTCTTCCTTTTTGATTTGTGTGTCTTTTTTTTTTAATAGTTTATTGTCAAATTGGTTTTTTGATTAACTCCTCTGGTTAAGACTTCCAGTACTATGCTGAATAAATTGTTGAGAGTGGGCATCCTTGGGTATTGCTCCTTAAGTTAGTGGAACTGATTTTAGCATTTCACTGTTGACTAGGATATAAGATATGCAGTTGTCACATACAGCCTATACTATGTTGAGGTACAACCTCTTTCTACCTAGTTTGTTACCTTAAAAAGATGTTAAATATTATCAAATGCTTTTTCTGAGTTTACTGAAACAAAAATATGGTTTTTAGACTTCATTTTGATCATGAAGTATATCACATTTATTGATTTGTACATGTTCAACCATCCTTGCATCTCTAGAATAAATTTGGGAACTGGACTTTTTTTTTTTTTTGGTCTGTATCCTTGTCTGGCTTTGGTATCAGGGCAATGCTGGCTTTGTAAAATAATTTTAAAAGTTTTCACTCCTGTTTACTTTTTAGAATAGTATTAGAAGGACTGACATTAATTCATTGATGTTTGGTAGAATTTATCAGTGAAAACATCAGGTCTTGGACTTTTATTTTTTGGGAAGTATTTGCTTGCTGATTCGATCTCCTTAATAGTAATCGGTCTGTTGTTTTTTCTGCTTCTTTTTTTTGTTTGTTTGTTTCTGCTTTTTTTTTTTCATGATTTAGTCATGGCAGGGTGCTTATTTCTAGGGATTTTTTTTACTCTAATTTGTTGGCATATAAATCTTTTATGTGGTATCAGTTGTAATGTCTATTTCATTTCTAATTTTCTTTATTTGAGTCCTCTTCTTATGTCTATTTTGTTTAAATTTTTGAAAATTGAGCTCTTTGTTTCATTGATCTTTTCTGTTATCCTTTTTAGACTCTAGTTCCACTCTGACTTTAGTTATTTCTTTTTCTTCCCTTCTAACTTAGGGTTTAGTTTGTTCTTTGTTTAATCTGAGGTATAAAATAAGGTTGTTTATTTGAGATCTTACCTTTTACTTTATGGAGGCATTTATTACTATAAACTTCACTCTTAGAATTGCTTTTCATGGATCCCATAAGTTTGGTATGTTGTATTTCCATTTTCATTTATCTCAAGATATTCTGGGGGGGGGGGCATCTGGGTGGCTCAGTCAGTTAAGCAGCTGAGTCTTGATTTTGGCTCAGGTCATGTCCCCATGGTTCATGAGTTTGAGACCCACATTGAGTTCTCCGCTGACAGTGGGGAGTATGCTTGGGATACATCCCCACTTGGGATGCAAATACTCTCTTTTCTCTCTGCCCATCCCCTACTCTTTCTCTCACTCTCAGAAAATAAATAAACTAAAAATATTTTTAAAAAGGTATTTTTTATTTCTTTTCTAAAAGTTATCTGGGTTATTTCTACTTTCTATGTCTTATTTTTATAATAAAAATTATTTGTGTTTATAAACAGCATCACTATAATAATATCAAAAGGTAGTGTTATAGACCTGTCATAGTTTGGAATCAGTCCAGAAAGAAGATTCCTCGTATTTAAATAGGTTATTCTACTGTCACTATGAAGACTTAATACTGTTAAGACATACACTTGTATTCATTTGAAAAACAAACAAACAAAAATCCCTTGCATTAAAAAATAAACAACTACAGTTTCAAATTCAAATACTGCATGTTTAAAATCACTCTATTTTAGGTAGTGTCTTACATATTTTTTTATGTTTGTGCAACTGAGTATACAAAGCAAATTTTGGTATGTGCAAGCCAAAATCCATTTACCTGAAACAGTTATATCTCCTTTCTAATTTCACCTGTATACAAAGTACTTACAAATATTAGACGTATTTTTTCACTATACCATTCTATATTATATTATTTAATCATCAGAAATATAAATTATGATAGTTTAATTATATTAAATTTATTTTTAATGTGTATCAGCCACATTCCTAAAAGAGAGCACATGATACGCATGTCTATGTTATTTTATTATTATTTTTTTGAAATGTTTTTTTAATGTTTATTTTTTAGAGAGAGAGAGAGAGAGAGAGAGCAAGTGCACATGAGTGGAGAAGGGGCAGAGAGACAGGGAGACACAGAATCCAATCTGGAGCAGGCTCCAGGCTCTGAACTGTCAGCACAGAGCCTGATGCAGGGCTTGAACTCACGAACAGAGAGATTATGACCTGAGCCAAAGTCAGGCGCTTAACTGACTAAGACACCTAGGCACCCCTTTTATACTTTTTTTTTAAACATTTATTCATTTCTGAGAGATAGAGACAGAGCATGAGTGGCGAGGGGCAGAGAGAGAGAGGAAGACACACAATCTGAAGCAGGCTCCAGGCTCTGAGCTGTCAGCACAGAGCGTGACACAGGACTTGAACTCATGAACTGCGAGATCATGACGGGAGCTGAAGTTGGAGGCTTAATCAACTGATCCACCCAGGTGCTCTGCACATGGCTATTTCTAAAACAATTGTGACTGCTTCAAAATTAGTAAGTCCAAGACAAAAATAATAGTAAATTTTGCAGTTTTTCTTCTTCTATTCAAAGTACTATTTTTTCATTCTGAAGGAGAAAAATGGGATATAGATTAGGAGTTAATATAACTGTTTGACCTCAAAATTTATTCATAAAGCTACTCTCAATATTCGGTAATTTACTAATTTTGCAGGGTTTTGAGCTATGAATAGAAAAAAAGAGATTATCCTGGGAATTATGCTAAGTGTTTTCAAAATGAAGAGCTATAAGAAATTACTACTACATACATTGTTTCCAAGCTTGTTTTTTTAAACAGTTTAATATTTTGCAGGGAGTAAACTAAACAAAATCTGAGTATAAAATTGATAAAGCATAATTCTGCTTTATAAAGGTTAATGTATAATAATTGTTATATAGTATATCAACTGGAATGGTGGAATGGTTTTTTATAAACACACAGTATATATATAAAACTTGGACTATGTATCACAATGTAGTCAGCCTCAGCATTCTGTTTAATTTTGTACTTTGGATGGCTACACAATTTTGTAAAAATTTTCATTCATACAAAAAAGTGGCTATAGATGATAAAAGTTTTTATTTTAAGTTGTCTACTTCATAAACAGGGTACTCTTTAATAGCAAGTGAGACAGAAGGAGATTATTCTGAGATGTATAAAAGCAATAAAATGTTAATATATTAATGTATAAACATTTCATAACATGTATTGCATTTTATATTAAAAAATTTTTTTTAATGTTTTTTTTAAATTTATTTTTGAGAGACAGAGAGAGACAGCACAAGCAGGGGAGGGTCAGAGAGGGAGGGAGACACAGAATATGAAGCAGGTTCCAGGCTCTGAGCTAGCAATCAGCACAGAGCTGACGTGGGCCTCGAATCCAGAACCGTGAGGTCATGACCTGAGCTGAAGCCAGACGTTTAACCAACTGAGCCACCCAGGGGCTCCTGCATTTTCTATTTTAAGCTGAAAGTTTAAAATACTTTTTAAAATGAATGTAGAATAAAATTGTTTTAAAATCCTGAAGCACAATTTCAAAAGCATTGTACTTAAAGAGTTAGCATCAAAAACATGTCCCACTTACTGCAAAAAATTCATTTCTGGAAATCAATGTTTGGTCAATAAATGCCAAATGGTACTTGAAAGGGAAAAAAATTAATACAGTGTATTTCATTTCAATCTCAGTTTCTTAAGAAGTGCTTAAAGCACATTAAAAATGCCTATATATAAACAATAATCACTCATATAGGATATAAGATTTTTAAGTATTGCTTCCATATCCCCAAATTGTGTTTTTAAACAAATAAATGCATTTTATGTTTCCTACCTCGTTTTGCATGAGTAACATTCTAGTTCAAGAAAATTATTTAATGACACCTGGGCATACTTTTCAAAATGACTACATTAATATCTTGTAATGTCATTTCAGACTTTCCACACGTGTTGCATTGTTCAAAATGCTGTATTGAGTTTTGGGGATACAATTATAATTTCTCTTCATATAAACATCAACCAAAAGAAGCTTGTAGAGTTACAGTGTTTAATATGGTAGCCATTCGAATTTGAAAAGTGGATAATCAAAATTGGGATGTGCAGTAAGTGAAAAAATATACACCAGATTTCAAAAGACTTAGTACAAAAAAGGGGAAGAAATGTTTCAGTAGTTTTTTAATGATTACGTATGGAAATGATAATATTCTGGATATACTGAATTAATTTTTAAAAATACATTATAAAATTAATTTCACTGATTTCTTTTTACTTTTATAATATGCTACTAAAATTTTTTAAATTACGTTTTGTAGTACGCACTACATTTCTTTTAGACAGTGCTGTTGTTAGAGCAGCTTGTATATTCTAGGATATCTGAGTATTAAAAAAATAAGACAACAATAACAAACGTTCAACAGAGTACAACTCAGTAAAACTCTGAAAATAAGTGAGGGTTAAAAATATTCAATTCTGCAAAGCAAGTATTTTTTGATATTTTGAAAATTACTGAAATGATCTTGTCAAGCTCTGAGAGTAAAAATCTACTGTAGTCTGAGATGTAGACTGGCTCTATCTGGTGGTGGCATTTTTTTGGGGGGGGGCAGGGCTTAAATATGCATGGCTCTGTGCTGGCTGTCTGGGACTTCCAGGATGCAAGTGATACCAGATAAAGTGAAAATAATCTTTTTTTGACAGCCATACCTCCACCCCTGCAGTATAGTATGCCCTCCTTCTCTATTATTCCTGCCCTTCATCCCCTATCTCCTTCATCCCCTGAAAAACCTGTGCCAGAGCTCCATTTGAGATACAGGATTGGCACAGAATAGGAACCAATAACTTTACACCTGAATTCCTGACTGCATCATTATTGAATTTTATTGTTTTTACAGATATCTATCCTACGTGCCAGTGCTTCCCCATAAGGAAGATTATTCCCACTGTATACACGTGAAGATATAAATTAGTATTTTGATAAAAATTATTCTATAAATAAAGTTAGCTCATTTCTATATAAAACAGCTCACCTAACTATGACTTTTCTGTGTACACTGAGTGACTAAGAAATTTTCAAGATGATGGTACTTTGTTAAAGTAAAATGGAGGAGACACAACAGGGCTCTCTGTGTTGATTGTGAAAAGCATGATTCATACCCGAGTATTTTGTACATTTAAAAAACAATCATAGTGGGGTATTTTCTACTTAGCTTCCAGACATCTCAAAGCTTCCTTACAACTTACAAAACTCTCCCCAACAATCTTCATACTAATCTATTCTCTCAGTAATCAAGTATATAACTCAAAGGATATCTAGGTCCACTAACTACTTGTAGTTCAATTCAAGAATGACAAAAACTCTACCGCTGAGCAGATAACCTTTCTACTTCTATGTTCTTTCTAAAAGGCAATTATAAATCATGAATTTCCTACATTTCACCTACTCAAAACAGGTAATTTACTGTGAAATAAAAAAAAATCAGACAAGAAATCATACAAATCCACTAAAGTCTTATATTTCAAAGGAATTCCACAAAGAATGGAAAACAAGTGCTTCCTAAAATTTATAAAATCTGAATAACATTACATTGACCCAGACACTGAGCAGATTTTAAAATACCTTATTCTAGGGACACCTGCGTGACTCAGTCAGGTAAACATCTGACTTTGGCTCAGGTCATGACGTCAGGTGCTGACAGGCGCTGACAGCTCAGAGCCTGGAGCCTGCTTCAGATTCTGTGTCTCCCTCTCTCTCTGCTCCTCCCTGGCTCACACTCTATCTCTGTCTCTCAAAAATGAATAAATGTTAAAAAAATTCTGATAAGTCTCATCATAGTGGAGTTTCTGTTTTAACAAAGTAATTAAGCTAGAACCAAACTCAAAATACATTAACTCAAAGGGCCTCAGCTATGTGGAAATCAAATAGTGAAATCAAATATAAATTGGTGGTGCCTGTATGTGTGGCAGTAGGGGGTGAGAAATAACAGAAGAATAGAAAACAAAAACATCTTCCATACCAAAATTGAAATATTATTCAGTTGTACTAAAAATATGATATTGGAGATGGACAATAAAGATAAGTTCCCCAGGCCGAAAAATTGAAGAGGGTACTTCCATAATTTACATTTATATGTGCATTTTCTTTTCAAAAAAATTTACTATTTTATAATGGTGCACTTCCAGTGGCATTAAGTACATTCACATTGTTGTGAAGCCAAAATTACCATCCATCTCCGGAATTTTAATCATCTCAAACTGCAGCTTTACACCTGTTACATAACTGCTTCTCATTTACTCCTCCTCCAGCCACTAGCAACCACCATTCTGTTTTCTGTCTGTATGAATTTCACTAACTCTAGATACACCTCATTTAAATGAAATAATACAGTATTTGTCTTTTTGTGACTGTCTTATTTCACTCAGCATAGTGTCCTAAAGGCTCATCCATGTTTCAGAATTTTATTCCTTTTTAAGGCAATATTCCATTGTGTATGTATATGTGTATGTGTTCACCCATTTTGTTTAAGCATTCATCCATCAAGAACACTAGGTTGCTTCCACACTCTGGCTACTGTGAATAATGTTGCTATGAACATGGGTGTAAAAATATCTGGAATCCTTGTTTTCAAATTCCTTTGGAGATATTCTCAGAAGTACAAATGTTAGAACATATGGTAATTCTTTAAACTTTTTGAGGAATTGCCTGTCGCTGTGGCCATGCCATTTTACATTCTTTCAGATGGTACAGAGTTCCTTTACTCCACATGCTTGCCAACACTTATTTTCTGTTGATTTGATAATAGGCATCCTAATGGGTATAAGGGGGTATCTAATTCAGATTTTGATTTTGATTTCCTTAATGATCAGTGATATTTGAGCATCTTTTCATGTACTTATGGACCATTTGCACATCTTCTTTGGAGAATTATCTATTCAAGTCTTTTGTTCATTATGTAATCAGGGTTTTTTGTTGTTGTTATATGTTTTTTATTTGTTTGTTAATTTTTAAAGTGTCAACCTTTATATATTATGGATGTTAATCCTTTATCAAATATGTGACCTGCAGATATTTTGTCCCATTCCATGGTTTACCTTTTTACTCTGTTGATAATGTCCACTGATACACAAAATTTTAAAATTTTGATGAAACCTCGCTATCTAACATTTCTTTTGTTGCCTGTATTTTTGGTGTTATATCCAAAAAATCACTGCCAGATTCAGTGTCATCAAGTTTTTCCCCTTATGTTTTTTCTAAGAGTTTTCTATTTTAGCCATAACATTTAGAACTTTTGAATCATTTTAAGATAATTTCTGTGTATAGTGTATATGGTGTCTAAAGTTCAACTTCATTTTTTTCTCATGTGTAAGTTCAGTCTTCCATTTGCCAGTTGTTAAAGACGGTGTCCTTTCTTCACTGAATGGACATAGTAACTTGTTGAAAACCATTTGACCACACATGGGAGTGTTTATTCCTGGCTCTATTCTGTTCCATTGGTCTATATATCTGTCTTTATGCCAGTTTTGATTACTTTATGCACTGTTTTAAGTACCATGGCTTAGTAGGTAAGTTTAGAAACCATGAAGTGTAAGGGTTCCAACTTTATTTTTTTCAAGATTGTTTTGGCTATCTGGGGTTCCTTCAGATTCCCTATGAATTTTAGAATTTGCAAGAACAAGAAAAGAAGTGTCATTTAGGAATGTGCTCAAACTGCATTGAATCTGTAGGTTGTTATAGGCAGAACTGATGCCTTAACAATAGTTTAAGTCTTCCGACGCATGAACACAAGATGTTCTTCCATTTATTTGTGTTTTTGTTATTTCAAGTGTCATTTTCGGTCCTGAAACATTTTCACTATTCAAGCTGCTTTAGAAAACTATATATAGCAGGTAATTCCTCAAAAATTAAATAGAACTTTTTGTGTGCCTCAGAGGTGGATATGTTCATTGTACAAGTCTTTCATCTTCTTGCTTAAAATTCAATTCTAAGTATTTTATTTTCTTTTGATGCTATTTAAATGGAGATGTTTTCTCTTTTTTACATTGTTCACTGTTAGCATATACAAATCCAACTGGTATTTGTGTGTTATGTGTTTTGAAACTTTAGTAAATTTATTAGTTCTAATAGTTTTTGTGTGTGTGTAATCTTCAGAAATTTTTACATACAAGATCATGTCATCAGTGAACAGGGATTATTTTGCTTCTTCTTTTCTACAGTGGATGCCTTTTATTATTCTTGCCTAATTGCTTGGTGTGTTAGTCAGTCACAGCTGTCATCAAAATGTCACAAACCAGGTGGCTTGATCAATAAAAATTTATTTTCTCACAGTTCTGGAGGGTTAAAATCCAAGGTCGAAATGCTGGCAGGACTCTATCCATGGTTTGCAGAAGGTGGCTTTATTAGTGTCCTCAACATGGCCTTTTCTCTGTGTGAGGCAACTCTGCTGACTCTTATAATGATACTAGTCATATTGGATTAGGACCCACACTTATTACTTCATTTAAGCTGAGTAACCTCTTTAAAGGCTCTATTTCCAAATAGAGTCACATTAAGGATTAGGGCTTCAACATACAAATATAAAGGAGACACAAAACGGTCCATCACACTCTTATGATGACTTCTAGTATTACGGTGAAAAGAAGTGGTGAGAGTATCCCTTTTATCTTCCAATATAAAGGAAAAGCTTTCAGTATTTCACCATTGAGTATGATGTTAGCTCTAAAATTTTCATATATAAATGCTGAGGTAGTTTTCTCCTGTCCCTGATTCGTTGAGTGCTTGTATTCTGAAATAGTTTGTATTTTGTCCAGTGTTTTTTCTGCATCAATTGAAAATTTCATGGAGGATTTTTTCAGGGATATTGTTTTGTAATTTTCTTGAGTATCTTTGATTGGCTTTGGTATCAGTGTAATATTTGCTTCAGAAATAGCTTGGAAATGTTTCCTCTACTTCAGTTTTCTGGAAAAGTCTTAGGATGACTGGTCTAATTTCTTCTAAAAGTTTTGATAGAATTCTTTGGTAAGGCTATATAGTCTGGGGCTTTTCTTTGTTGGGAGGTTTATTATTACTGATTCAACCTCCCATCGGTCTGTCAGACTTTGTATTTCTTTATGATTCAGCCTTGGTAGGTTGTAGGTTTCTAGAAATTGTTCATGTGTCATACAGTTAGTCAATTTGTTGGTGTACAATTTTTCATAGTAGTTTTTTTTTATAAACCATTTTATTTCAGTCAAATAAGTACTTATATCCCCTTTCATTTCTGATTTTAATTACTTGAGTCTTCTTTTCCCTTAAGCTAGCTAAAGATTTATCAATTTATTGAAATTTTTAATTATTTTTGAATTTTTTGGGAGAGATAGAGCATGAGAGGGGGAGAGGGCAGAGAGAGGTGGAGACAGATGATCCAAAGCAGGTTCTGTGCTGACAGCAGTGAGCCGGATGTGAGGCTCAAATTCATGAACTGTGGGATCATGACCTGAGCTAAAGGTGGACGCTAAACCAACCTGAGGCACCCAGGTGCCCCTAGTGAACTTTTCAAAGTACTCTTGGTTTCAATTATTTTCTCTATTATTTTGCCATTCTCTATTTTATATCTCTATGGAAAAGAACATTAACTCTTTCCACTAGTATCCTTTTACTAGGTATTTAAGGTGTACCTTCTCTGAGTTGAGAATTTTTTTTATGAATTCTTTAATATCAGCGTTTATAGTAAGTATAAATTTCCTTTTCTGATTCACTCTGACAATTTGAAAATCTGACATTTATAGGTCACTAATATTTATTGACATAGTTAGATTAATAGTTAACATACTTGTTACTGTTTTCTATTCATTGCCCTTGTTATTAATTTCTATTTTTGTCTTCCCCCTCTTTTTCCTGCCTTTTGGTGGTTTTAATTGAGCAGTTTATATGATTCTATTTTCTTAGTATGTCTGCTATTTTTTTTAATGATATAGTAGTTGCCCTAAAGTTTGCAATATATATACAACTAATCCAAATCCACAAACAACCCTTCACAGGTAGTAGAAGTACTTTATAATAACAAAACCACCAAATTTCAGCCTCCTGTTCCTTGCATCATTATCATTCATATGACTTATCTATAAGGATATGTATAAATACATATATATGCATGAATACATAATCAAGTAACTGTTCTTATTATTTTGAACAAACTTATTAATTAGATACATTAATTACAAATACATGTTTTTTAGTTTATGTTCACATTTTCTTTTTATGATGCACTTCCTTTCTTTATGATCTGAAATTCTGATCTATATCATTTTCCCTCTCTATTAAGAACTTCTCTCAACCATTCTTATAATGCAGGTCTACTAGCAAATGTGCTCAATACTTGTGTGAGAATGGATTTGCATTTCTCCTTTACTATTTTCCCCATGTTTTACTGCAATATAACTGACATACATCATTTATAAGTTTTAAGAAATACAGCATAATGTCTTGATTTACATATATTCAGAGATGATTACCATAACAAGTTTAGGTAGCATCCAACATCTCATACATATATAAGAAGCAAACAGAAAAACAAAGAAAAGAAAAGAAAAAAAATTTCTTACGAGAACTCTCAGGATTTATGCTTTTAACAACTTTTATTTATATATATCGTACAGCAGTATTAACTATACTCATCATGCAATACATTGCATCCCTAGTACTTATTTATAACTGGAAGTTTTTTATCTTTGACCAACAATCACTAATTCCCTTTCAACCACCCCCTAACCTACACTTGTGGTAACCACAAATTGGATCTCTTTTTCTATGAATTTGAGATTTTTTTTCTTAAGATTCAACATATAAATGATATCATATAGTGTCTGTTTTTCTCTTATTTCACTTAGTATCCTTCAAGGCCCAACCATGTTGCCACAAATGGCATGATTTCCTCATTTTAAATCTGGGATAATGACATTGTGTGTGTGTATGTGTGTGTGCATATATATATAATGTGTATGTGTGTATACTCTGTGTGTGTGTGTGTGTGTATGTACACACACACACACACATATATATATATAATGTGTGTGTATATACCACACATACCAGAGCTTGTTTATCCATTCACTTATTGATGGACATTTAGGTTATTGGCTCTTCTAAATACTGCTGCAGTGAACATAGTGGGTGGAGGTATCTTTCCATTTTAGTGCTTTCATTTCCTTTGGATATATTATTCCCAGCAGTGAAATTGCTGGATTATGTGATAGTTCTAATTTCAATTTTTTTGAGACTATTCCATGCTGTTTTCCACAACAGCTATATCAGTTTACAATCCCACCAACAGTGTGGATTCATTCCTGCCAGTATTTTTATTTCGTGTCTTTTTTATGATGGTCACCCTGGCATGAATGAAATTGTATCAGAGTGGTCTGATGTGCATTTCCCAAATGACTAGTGAGGTTGAGCATCTTTTCATGTACCTGTTGGCTTTTTGTATATTTTCTTTGAAAAATGCATATACGGGTATTTTGTCCATTTTTAAATTAAGTTTTGTGGGTTTTTTTTATTCCTTTGGCTACTAGGTTGTAGGAGTCCTTTATATATTTTGGCTCTTAATTTTTAATCATAAAAGTTGTTTGAAATATTTCCCAGTCTGTGGGTTATCTTTCACTTTGTTGATTGTTCCTTCTGCTGTGCAGAAGCCTTCTAGTTTGATGTAGTTTCACCTGCTTATTTTTCTACTTTGTCGCTTATGCTTTAGGTGTCAAACAGAAAAATTACTGGCAAGACCCATGTCAAGGAGCTTTAGTCCTATGTTTCTTCTAGGAGTTTCATGGTTTCAGGTCTTACATTAAAGTTTTTAATCCATTTCAACTTAGTTTTTGTGAGTGGCATAAAATAGTGTAAAAATTCCTTCTTTTATATGTGACTATCCAATTTTCCCAGCACCATTTATTTAAGAAACTGTCTTTTCTGCATTGAGCATTCTTGGCTCCCTTGTTAAGTATTACTTTGACTAATTCTGCGGTTATTCTTCTTAGAATAGGCGTTGTTATGAATTCTCCTCCTAGAAATTCTTTTGCTGTACCCCCTATGTTGTGTATTCCCATCTGTCTCATGATACTTTTTAAATTTCTCCTTTAATTTTTAATCCATTGGTTATTCCAAAGATTGCTGTTTAATTTCCACATATTTGTGAATTTTCCTTGTTATTCTAGTTTCATATCATTGTGTTCAGAGAAGATACTTGTTTTGATTTCAATCTTGAATTTCTAAGACTTGTTTTGTGACCTAACATATGATCTATCCTAGAAAATGTTACATGTGCACTTGAGAAGAATGTATTCTGGTATTGTAGGATACAATGTTCTGTATAAGCCTGTTTGCTGTATATGTCCATTTAAGTCTATAGTGTTGTTTAAATCTACTGTTTCCTTATTGATTCTCTGAGTGACCTATCCCATTACTGCAAACGGGATATTAATGGCAACTTTTATTTTATCAGTGTTTACTTCTTCTTTTAACTCTGCTTTATATATTTAGGTGATCCAAAGTTGGCTGCATAAATATTCACAAGTTGTATCTTCTTTAATATTACATAATGGTTTGGTCTCTTTTTACCATTTTTAAAGTATATTTTGTCTGATATAAATAGGGCTATCTGTGCTGTTTTGTTTGTTTTGGTTACCATTACCTTAAAATATCTTTCTGCACTCAGTCTGTGTATGTCTTAACAGCTAAAGTGAATCTCTTATAAGCAGCATATAGTTGGATCTTGTTTTTCTTTCAATCCATTTAGCTATTCTCTTTTTATAGAGATGTTTAATCCATTTATTTTTAAAGTAGTTATTGATAAGAACTTGCAATTAAAAGATTTAACAAAATTTCTTATGATTGTTCTGTAGATCCACCGTTCCTTCTTATCCTGTGATCATTTTTTGCATGTCTTGATGTCTTGTGGTATCAGCATGCTCTGACTTTATAATGTTTTTTTAAGTACTTACTATGGGTATTTCCTTTGTGGTTACCATGAGGTATACATAAAATATCTTAAAATTATAACACCCTAATTTAAAATAATAACTTCAGTAGAATTCCCAAGTTTTATAGTTTTCCTTCTCCTCCCTCACATATTTTAAGTTACTGATGCTACAATTTGCATATATCTTACATTTTATAACTAATGACAGATTCTTGCAGTAATGCTATTTTAATATATTTCTTTAAGTTTAAAATTAGAGTTGTAAGTGAATTAATCATCACCATTACCCTATTACAGAATCAAATTCTGACTATAAATCGAATATTCCAGTGAGTCTTTATACTCCCTTCTATGTTTTCATGATGTTCATTATTGTCATTTTATTGCCACTTAGATGAATCCCTTTAGCATTTCTGTTAAGGAAAGTCTAGTGGTAGTAAGGAAGATCTAGTGGTAATTCTTTTTTTTTTTTTTTTTTTTTGATACAGAGAGAGACAGAGCATGAGAGGAGGAGGGGCAGAGAGAGGAGACACAGAACCAGAAGAAGGCTCCAGGCTCTGAGCTGTCAGCACAGAGCCTGACCTGGGGCTCGAACCCACAAACGTGAGATCTGACCCGAGCCAAAGTCGGAGGCTTAACCAACTGAGCCACCCAGGCGCCCCAGGTCTAGTAATAAATTCCCTTAGCTTTTGTTTGTTCCAGAATGTTTTTATTCCTCCTCCATCTCTGAAGGTCAGCTTATTCAAATATAGTAGTCTTGGTTGGCATTTGGCAGTTTTTTTCTTTCAATATTTCAAATGTATCATACCACTCTCTTCTGGCCTGAAAATTTTCTGTTCAGAAAGCTGCCTTTTATAAAGGTTCCTTTCTATGTGGCCTCTCAGTTTTCTCTTGTTGCTTTTATTTTTTATTTTTATTTTTTATGTTTATTTATTTGTTTTTCAAAATTGTTTATTGTCAAATTGGTTTCCATACAACACCCAGTGCTCTTCCCATAAGTGCCCTCCTCCATTACCACCACCTCTTTCCCCCAACCGCCTCCCCCTTCAACCCTCAGTTCATTTTCAATATTCAATAGTCTCTCAGGTTTTGCGTCCCTCGCTCTCCCCAACTCTCTTTCCCTCTTCCCCTACCCCTGGTCCTCTGTTAGGTTTCTCCTGTTCTCCTGCTAGACCTATGAGTGCAAACATATGGTATTTGTCCTCCGCCTGACTTATTTCGCTTTGCATGACACCCTCCAGGTCCATCTACTTTCCTACAAATGGCCAGATTTCATTCTTTCTCATTGCCATGTAGTACTCCATTGTATATATATATATATATATATATATCACATTTTCTTGATCCACTCATCAGGTCATGGACATTTAGGCTCTTTCCATGTTTTGGCTGTTGTTGACATTGCTGCTATGAACATTGGGGTACATGTGCCCCTATGCATCAGCACTTCTGTATCCCTTCGGTAAATCCCTAGCAGTGCTATTGCTAGGTCATAAGGGAGTTCTACTGATAGTTTTTTGAGGAACCTCCACACTGTTTTCCAGAGTGGCTACACCAGTTTACATTCCCACCAACAGTGTAGGAGGGTGCCCGTCTCTCCACACCCTCGCCAGCATCTATAGTCTCTTGATTTGTTCATTTTAGCCACTCTGACAGGCGTGAGGTGGTATCTCAGTGTGGTTTTGATTTGTGTTTCCCTGATGATGAGTGATGTTGAGGATCGTTTCATGTGCCTGAGAAAGTCAGAATAGAAGGAACTTACCTAAACATTATAAACGCAGTTTATGAAAAGCCCACAGCTAATATCATCCTCAATGAGTTAAAACTGAGAGTTTTCCCCCTGAAATCAGGAACATGACAGGGGTGTACACTCTTACCACTATTGTTTAACATAGTGCTGAAGTACTAGCATCAACAGACAACAAAAGGAAATAAAAGGCATCAGATTGGCAAAGAAGAAGTCAAAAGTTCCACTTTTCACAGATGACATGATACTCTACATGGAAAACCCAGCAGACTCCAGCAGAAGGCTTCTAGAACTGATCAATGAATTCAGTAAAGTTGCAGGGTACAAAATCAATGTACAGGAATCAGTTGCATTCCTATACACCAGTAATGAAGCAGTGGAAAGAGAAATCAAGAAATGGATCCCATTTGCAATTGCACGAAAAACCATAAAATACCTAGAAGTAAACCTAACCAAAGATGTAAAAGACCTGTATGCTAAAAACTATAGAAATCTTATGAAAGAGATTGAAGAAGACACCAAGAAATGGAAAAACATTCCATGCTCATAGATCTGAATAAACATTGTGAAAATGTCATTATTACCCAAAGCAATTTACACATTCAGTGCAATCCCCATCAAAGTTGCACCAGCGTTCTTCTCAAAGCTAGAACAAGCTCTCCTCAAATTCATATGCAACCACAAAAGACCCTGAATAGCCAAAGTAATATTGAAGAAGAAAACCAAAACGGGCGGCATCACAATCCCAGACTTTAGCCTCTACTACAAAGCTGTCATCAAGACAGTATGGTATTGGCACAAAAACAGACACATAGACCAATGGAATAGAATAGAGAACCCAGAACTGGGCCCACAAATGTACAGCCAATTAATTTTTGACAGAGCAGGAAAGAGTATCTGATGGAAAAAAGACTGCCTCTTTAGCAAGTGGTGTTGGGAGAACTGGACAGCAACATGCAGAAGAATGAAACTAGACCACTTTCTTACACCATTCACAAAAATAAACTCAAAATGGCTGAAGGACTTGAATGTGAGACAGGAAACTATAAAACCCCTTGAGGAGAAAGTAGGAAACAACCTCCTTGACCTCAACTGCAGCAATTTCCTACTGGACACAACCCCAAAGGCAAGGGAAATGAAAGCAAAAATGAACTACTGGGACCTCATCAAGATAAAAAGCTTCTGCACTGTAAGGAAACAATCAAGAAAACTAATAGGCAACCGACAGAATGGGAAAAGATAGCTGCAAATGACATATCAGATAAAGGGCTAGTATCCAAAATCTACAAGGAACTCACCAAACTCCACACCCAAAACACAAATAACCCAGTGAAGAAATGGGCAGAAGACATAAACAGACACTTCTCCAAGGAGGACATCCTGTTGCTTTTAAAACTCCTTGTCTTTACTTTTGACAATTTCATAACAGTATGTCTTAGTGTCACCCTATTTGAGTTCAACCTGTTTGGGGTTTTGGATATTGGGCCTCTTGGATGCTGCATCTATTTCTATCTCCGCCTTTGGGTCGTTTTCAGCCATTATTGCTTTAGATATAACTTATGTCCCTCTTCTTTTCTCTTTTCCTTCTGGAATTCCCACAATGCAAATATTGTTTCTAGTTCCATAGGCTTTCTTTATCTATTTATTTTCATTTTTTTTGATTATTTGACTAGATAATTTTAATTGTCCTATCCTCCATGTCACTGATTCTTTCATTTGCATGGTCAAGTGTGTTTTTGAAGCTCTTTATACAGATCTTCAATCTAGTGTATATTTCAGCTTTAAAATTTTTGGCTTTGGTTTCTATTTCTTTGTTCAACATGTTTTGTTCATGCACTGTTTTCCAAATTTCATTGCACCATTGTCTGATTTTGTTCGCTAAATTTCTTTAAGAGGATTATTCTGAATTCTTTGTCTAAAAAAACCATAGATCTCTATTTCCTTAGTATCAGTTATTGGACAATTGCTTCCCTTTGTAGTGTCACAGTTACTTGACTTTTCATGTTTCTTGATTCATTATGTTGTTATCTACACATTTGAGCAAGTAGTCTCCTCTTCTAGATTTTTGCATTTTGTTTTGTTAGAGAGAATTCACCATAGTCAGCTCAGTTTCATCTTCTGGATATCTTTGATGGTAATGTTTTGGGAAGGTAAGGCCTACAATCAATGACTGGTTTTTTTTTTTTTTTTTTTTTTTTTGAGTAAGTTAACTATGAGCTCTGAAGTCAGGGGTGGGAGTGTGCCACTGACTGAGAATAATTCAGTAGGACCACGGTCTTGGTTCCCTGCCCCAATGAGGCTGTTAAAATGGGCTTTACATTTGCCTGTTTTTTCTGGTTAGGCTCGCTATACAGTTAGGACCCGATACTATATTCACCAGTAAGTGGGGCTATAAATTATCTTCCTTGCCCTGGCGGGGTAGCAGTATGGACCTGTATAGTTCATTGTTTGGGGCCCTGAATCAGGCAAGAGTGTGCACTGAATACCCTCATCAGGTGAGGCCACTGGTTTTGCTTTGTAGATATGTAAAGCCAGGGCTGCATTCTCTGTTCAAGAGGTACTCTAACAGAGCTCTTGGATGGGGTGTTAAACTTGTGTTCCCTGTCAGAAAGGCTCAAGGAAGTATAAATTAGTCTATGAAATAATTTTCCTGCTTGAGCATAGCAGGACAAATAGTTCCAAGGCAACTAATATTCTTTGTTTGTGGTCCTGACTCAGGCCAATCTGTGCTCCAAGTTCCCTACCTAACAGGACCCCTGGCTTTGCTCTACAGGTGATCAGTTTCAGAATTGCTGGGTTATGCAGCTTCCAGATATTCTCACCAGCCCTTACTGCTAGATGTGGCTAGAGGTCATGATCACAGCCTGTGGAACTATGACTGGCTCCTGCCTGGGCATGACTGGGAGGTCCCACTTTAGGCAACTCCCCCAATTATCTGAACAGGCTTTCTAGTTAGGAAAGTCCAACCCAACCAGAAAGCCACAATCTTCACTGGTGAGGCCATGAATTAGCTCTCCTTTCTAGTGTAGCAGGAAATCCCTTCATAGCCAGTACTAGCTTTGCTCTCTGCTTGTCTCACAGCTGAGGAGATGCTGGAGTGTGCAGCTTCCAGGTATCTTCCGTTTGTCTCCTGACATTGCCCATCTGTTCTTGCATGCAGTCCTATATTCACTGGCAACCTTAGCATATTTAGTCACAGTTTTTGTTAAGTTCCTGGTCTGACAATTCAAAATGCCTTCTATATCTGAGTCTGGTTCTGATGCTTGCTCTGTCTTTCCAAATCATGCTCATTACTTTTCAGTATGCTCTGTAATTTTCTCTTGATAGTCAGAAATAATGTACGGGGTAAAAAGAACTGCTATAAACAGGTCTTCAGTAATACAGTGGGAAAGTGGGGGGAAGGTAAGTTTTACTATTTGATCTCAGCCTTTAGTGAGCCCTTTCCTTTGAACTGTGAACTTCATGTGACCTTTCAAGTCCCTTCTAGTATTAAGCAGATCATTTTCCCCCTTCGGCCTTACTGTGTGGCAAAGGCAATGGGTCAGGCTTGCCTATGATCCCTTAGTTCTGGTTTCTCAGTCCACATTCAAGTTAGGTGGGCTGAGCTCAACAAGCTTGGCAGTCACTCAGATTCTAATCATTCTGCAATCTAACTTTCTAAGAGTGCTGTGCACTTTAGGTTGCAGAGTGGTTGCTTTACTTCATTGGACTACTATTCTGTATACATGCTCGGTTAGCCAGAATATTAAAGATGAGAGTGGGTATAAATCAGATACCAAACCACCTTTCACATCCAATCATTATTACCATGAACATCATCATAACGTAACTTCTTAACACTACCCCTCCCAGTCTGGAAACTGAGGTGATGTTATCATCTCAGTGAAAGACCAAGGTTCAAACAATTGAACTTCACATGGACAGGACTCGGGGTAAGTGGCTAAGTAATAGGCCTCTTTAGGGTCTCCTTAATTAAAAAAATTTGAAAGTCACTGCATAATCCACAAAGATGACTATGGAGCATGGTAGACAGCAAGAGGCCAAGTCCCTGCCTGCCTCCAAGTACCAGCTCAGTAATGGAGGAAGGAGCCTTCAGTTGTCAGGCAGTGTGTCATGCAATGGAGATGTCAAAATGATTAAGAGCATTTGGAGGACTCATAGTCCAGCAGGGAAAATAAATACATATAATAATGGGTAATATACTTTTTAGAAAATATTGTATTATAAACCTCAATAAAACTGTACACAAAACAGTATAGGACCAAAGAGGAGGGAAGAGTTTATATCAAATATACTGAATGACAGGAACAAAGAATCTTTCTGAAGTGATAACAATGGGGTAATGAATTCTAGTATTGTTAAACAACTCTATAAATATACAAAAAAACATGAAATTGGACAACTAAACAGGTGAATTTTATGATATATAAATTACATGTCAGTAAATCTGTTTTTAAAAAATGAACATAGTAGTTGAGTGTAAGGAGCAGAATACTAAGTTGAATATGATCCTAATATTGCGAAGGTAATTATTGGAAAATGAAGTAAAGAATAAACTTATTTAAAAAAATCTACTGACTTGTCATGACATATCTATGATACCAGATTATATTATGGCACAAGGCAGAATGAGTTTAAAATGAATTTGTCTTTGTCATTTACCAACAGTATAAAATTTTAAAGTGTGTAAGTTTAAAAATTTTGATGAAACCAGAAAATATATTTTACAAAAATATCTTATTCTGACAAGGGCATCTGAACTATAAAAAAGAGAAGACATTTCTATTAAAAATGTCAGGCTCCAGCTCCATCTTTAACTCTTAACACCTGTAAGATTGTTGCCAGATGTGAGGAAGATGCAGGCTGGCAACTTGACTTTCTGAAACAAAGGAGCTAACTATATGTACAATGACTGTAGCATGCTTTTCAAATTAAGAAAACCTTAACTATAAAGGATTAAGATGGTTTTTAAAAACTTGTTAGACGTACATTTGGGTCAAATGAGATGTTTCTCAGAAGATTGATTAAGAAATTTTTAATGGACAATAACTTCTTTTAGTATTACTAATCTATCTAAATTTCCCTCACCCCTGAAAATGTATACATGTATATTGAAATGTACATATACAAAATGCTTAATGAAATCTAGACAACTATTGTCAAAACATTTAAAGCACTATATAGCCATTGCATAAATAGGTTTCATTTTTGAAATTATATTAATTGTAGATTTTCCTCTTTTGTCATTAACAAAAATCAAAATTTAGCAATTAATATAAATGATATAGAATTCTAAATCATCAGAACATTACAAAAAACATTTCCTGGGGTGCCTAGGTGGCTCAGTTGGTTGAGTGTCCAGTTCTTGATTTCAGCTCAGGTCATGATCCCAGGGTTGTGGGATCAAGCCCTGCATGAGGAACCATGCTGGGCATGGAGTCTGCTTAAGACTCTCTCTCTCTCTCATTCCCTCTCCCTCTCTCACCCCCTCTTCCTTTTGTTCCACTCCCTTGCTTGGACTCTCTCTCAAATTAAAAAAAAAAAAACAAACAATTTCCTTACATCTCAGCCTCAGTAATTCTTTGCACCTCGGTGATTCTAAAATTGCTTTGAGACAAGGAGGATAGGGAGATACAATCATATTCCATCTGCTCACCAACCTGTCTGCTTAGCATATTCTGAAGTTAAAGATAATATAAAGCAAAGATAACAATACTTATAAATCACATCACTTTTGTCATCATCTTTATGGGTATTAAAATTGTATGACAATAAATCCTTAAATATCCTAAGTATCCATCTCAATCTCAGCATTGAGAGAAATGTTGCTTACGCAGACTTTTTTTTCCATGAAACATTTATTTCCTTTGACATTTCATTTTTAACTTGCCCTTTAAAGCTAAGATTTGGATGGGAAATTTTTTCCAGTTTCCTATATACCTGAGTTCAGCATACTTAAAATGGCTGAGAAAAATAAGTACTTACAGATTAAACATTAAGTGTGAGTTTTGTTTCAGATTCTTACTAAATTATACTTCACAGAGCTATGTGAGAGAATATTCCCTAATTCTGTATCCTGAAGTCTTTCCTCTTTTAAACACCAAAATCTGGGAGATTAATCCACATTCAAGATAATTTTTAGCTAACAAATTTTATTAAGTTTATTTATTTATTTTGAGAGCTCTCTCTCTCTGAGGAGGGAGAAAGAGGCAGAGAGAAAGAGAGAGAGAGAGAATCCCAAGCAGGCTTCATGCTGTCAGCACAGAGCCCAAGGGGGGACTCAATCCCACAAACTGTGAGATCACGATAGGAGCTGAAATCAAGAACAGATGCTTACTAATGGAGCCACCCAGGCACCCCAACAAATTTTTAAGTGATATTAATTCTTCAGCTCAAAAATATCCTTTCAAATTAATGATCACTGTTTTGTAACTGTTATTTCTGTTTTACTTATCCTCTTTCCTTATATGCAATAAATCTTCACTCAATTTAAATTTGAATAATCAAATGAATAATGTTCTTTATGCACCCACCATCTGTATATAAATAGATTTATCCTCACTTAATATTCATATAAATTACCTTCTAAATTTGTCAATTCCATCTAATATTAACATTAGAATTAGTAATTTACCAAAAACATGATGCAGCATTCCCCATGTTAGGAATATAAGGAAAACAATCATTTAACAGCTATGATGGTAAGGATGTTAAATCTTATTCTATTCTATGATTTCAATGAGGCACAATACATATCTAGAAAATGTTTAACAGTATAAATACCCAATATAGAGAATTAAGTTTTAATCCTTCCTTATAGTCCAAGGCTCACACAAATAGTTTTATTAAATTTTCCATGGTTATTTCTTTCTCTACCAATAACTTAATGCCAACCTCCCCAATTCTTTTTGGATACATTTTTTACCATATTAAATATATTTGCAGTATCTATGAATACTATCCAACCAATAGAAACTTCTCTGCCTTAGTTTTCTCAATATTAATTATTATAAACCTACAGGTGACTATTCGGAAGTTTAAAAAGAGAATTACTAGATGGAGACTGGAAAGATGGCAGAGTAGAAGGACCCTAAGCTCACCTTATCCCACGGATACAACTAGGTAATAAATAACACAGCATAAATAACACAGAAAATGATGCAAAGACTGGCAGAACAAAATCCCTAACTAAATGTACAGAACATGCCACACTGAAGAAGGTAAGAGAAGCAGAGATATGGTAGGGAGCTTAAACAGATTCTAGCCTCCAAGGTGGGGAGAAAGCCATGGAACATAGAATGGGGAGAAACAGACTATTATACCAAAGAGCTCGCACAGGGAAAACAAATCACATAACATTTGGCTTTAAAAGGAGGGGCCAAATTTTGTGAGTTCTCACAACCGGCTGTACTTAAAACCTAGATTTTAAAAATCAGTGGGTTTGGCCCAGACAGAGGGGGGAAGTTGAGCCCCCACAAAGAGATGGCACAAAGAACATCCATCGAGATACCAAAATTCCCACTTTGAAAAACGTCTGGGGCATATGTAAGGAAGAGTTTTTACTAATCTCAGAGTGTGTCCAAGAGGGACAGAGATCTCAAAGAGACTAATCCAGAAACAAAGGTGTTGGCAGGTGCCATCTTTCCCTGGCCCTCAGCAGAAACACTTAGCCACCTGTGGGAATCAACACAATGCCTGCATTCACTACTTAACGTGCTTACACCAAACACTGCTCTGTACACTTCTGTAAATACACCCCTTCCAGTCACATCTGCCTAAATCTTAGAGCTGTGGGTCAACTTGCTCAAAAGACTGGCACTAAACTCGCTAATACAATGTCTCCCAACCTAACCATGCTGTGGGGCCTTGGTCCTGGCAGTGGCAGAGGTGGCCCAATGAAAGACCAGTGTACACCTTGTTAAAATCGTGTGCCCACCCAAGGTGCTGTGCAGATCTGTCCAGGCTACCCAGTTCCCACAGCCTTGGTCACAGATCTCATTTTGAAAGCAGACCATTTCACACTATGTTAAAACTGCATGCCACCTATTGGCCACTCCCAGCATCAGTATGATGTCCTCTTCAATACACCATCGGTTATAACCCATCCAAAGCCAGTGGCATGATGCAGGTAGCTCTGACAGAGGCCAGTGCCACTCCAAAGTGACTCCTTCCCTGGGGTGAGGGGAAGATCAGTCAGATGGCCGCCCTAGCAGTGGGCTGCAAGTAGATAGATGGTCTGATTTCAGGACCTATCTACTAATGAAACCTTCTCATTAGACAACACAAGGAAGGTGTATTGCAGTTTGGTACGACTGCATCTCTGAGAAATGTCTGGTCTGACTCAACTAAAGGCTAAGGCAGCCCCAGAGAGATCAAACACTGCCTACAACAGTCAAAGAGAGCCACTGCAGATGACTGGACTGAAGGAAAAGGCAGCCAAGACATAAAAGCATTATGCACAAAATACAGAAGACACCTCTTAAGTGTCAGGATCTGGTGAACAGGGGTTACTGCATATTGGGGGATATAGGCCTTCTTCTTCATAAGGTCATTACCTCTAAGAGCAGGAGATATAGCTGATTTTCCTAACACACAGAAACACAGAATTCGACAGAATGAAGAGACAGTGGCATATGTTCCAAATGAAAGAACAGGACAAAGCCATAACAAGAGACCTAAGCAAAATGGATTTAAGTAATATGCTGAGTTTAATGATCATATGGGAATTTAATGATCATAAACTCAATGGGTTTGATAAGAGTAGAAGACATCAGTGAGATCCCTTCTCAAAGAAATAGAAAAAAAGAACACATTAGAGATAAACACAGTAAATGCAATTAAAAAAAACATTAGATGGAATAAAATGGCTAGAGGAATCAGAGGAATGAATCAGCAACTTGGAGAATAGAGTAATGGAAAGTTATCATACTGAACAAATGAGAGAAAAAAGCTATGCAAAATGAGAAGAGATTTAGGGAATTCAGTGATTTCATCAGGTGTAGTAACATTCTAATTATATGGATCCCAAAAGAAGAATAGATAAGGGGGTAGAAATTTTATTTGATGGAATAATAGCTGAAAACTTCCCCAATCGAGGGAGGAAAAAATATCAAGATCTAGGGGGAACAGAGATTCCTCAATAAATTAACCCAAGGAGGTCCACTCCAAGACACATGGTAATAAAAGGGCAAAAAGTAGTGATAAAGAGAGAATTTTAAAAGTAACAAGATAAAAGAAAAAAGAGAAACCCCATAAGGTATCAGCAGGTTTTTCAGCATAAATTTGCCAGACTAGAAAGGAGTGGCATGATATATTCAAAGGGAAATCTGTAGCCAGGAATACTCTTTCCAGAAAGGCTGTCATTCATAATAGAGGGAAAAACAAAAAGTTTCCCAGACAAACAAAAGGTAAAGGAGTTCGTGACCACTAAACCAGTCCTACAAGAAATGTTAAAGAGGACTCTGTGATTGGAAAGGAAAGATCATAACTAAGAGTAAAAGTAGGGAGCAAAAAAGCAATAAAAATGACGATATCTGTAAGTCAGTCAATGAACTCAAAAGGGTGTAGAGTATGACACTATATATGTAAAACATGCTGGGGGGTGAATAAATAATATATTTAAACTCAAGTGATCATCAACTTAATATAGACTGCTATATGCAGATATTATATACAAACCTCATGTCAACTACAAATCAAAAACCGTAAGAGATGTGCAAAAAATAAAAAGAACGAAATCCAAGTATATCACATTAAAGTCAGAAAATCATAAAAGAGAGCAAGAGAAGAAAGGGTTAGAGAAGTAGAAAACAACCATAAATCAAGTAACAAAATGGCAATACATACATATCAAGAATTACTGTGAATGTAAATGGACTAACCACTCAATCAAAAGATAAAGGGTGATGGAATGGATAAAACTACTTGACCCATTTATATGCTGCCTACAAGAGACTCATTTCAGACCTAAAGACACCTGCAGATTGAAAGAGAAGGGATGGAGAAACATTTACCATACAAATGGGTGTCCAAAGAAAGCTGGTGTAGCAATACTTACATAGGATAAAATAGATTTTAAAACAGAGACTGTAACAAGAGACAAGGAAAGATACAACATAACTATAAGGGCAACAATCCAACAAGAAGATATAACAATTATAAACATTTATGCACCCAACACGGTAGCACTTATAAGAGAGTTAATAACAAACATAAAGGAAAAAAATCAATATTGACATAATATTAGGGGAGTGTAGCACCCCACTTACATCAATGGACAGATCACAGAAACAGAAAATCAACAAAGAAACAGTGGCTTTGAATGACACACTGGATTAGATGAATTTAACAGATATATTCAAAACATTCCATTCCACACACATTCTTTTCAAGGGTTCATGGAACATTCTTGAGACAGACCACATATTAAGCTAGAAAACAACCCAACATGTCTCAAGAAATTAAAAAAGATTGAAGTTGTACTATCTATCTTTTATGATCACAATGCTATGACACTAGTAATCAACCACGAAAAAAAATCTGGAAAGCACAGATACACGGAGATTAAATAACATGCCATTAAACAATGAATGGGTCAACCAAGAAATCAAAGAAGAAATAAAAAATTATATGGAGAAAAATGAAAATACAAAACATTACAAAAGTACAACATCTTTGGGATTTGCAGTAAAAGCACTTCTACGAGGGAGGTTTATACTAATATAGTCCTGTATCAAAAAGCAAGAAAAATCTCAAAAAAGTAACAAATAACAAATAAGGTTAAAATATCTATACCACCCAAAGCAATCTACACATTTAATGCAATCCCTATCAAAATACCATCTGAATTGTTAACAATTCCTAAAATTTGTATGGAACCACAAAAGTCTCTGGAGAGTCTTACATCTAAAGGGGACAGAAAAAGAACAAACTAAACCCAAACGAAACCTAAAAAGTAGAAAAGGAAATAAATAGTAGAGGAGAAATAAATGATATAGAAACTAAAAAACCAATAGAACAGATCAATGAAACCAGGAGCTGGTTCTTTGAAAAGATCAAAGAATTGATAAAAATCTATCAAAAGTCATCCTAAAAGGAGAGAAGACTTAAATAATCAAAATCAGAAAGGAAAGAGGAGAAATAACAACCCAAACTAAAGAAATACAATTTTAAGAGAATACCATAAAAAACAATATGCCAACACATTGGACAACATAGAAGAAATGGATTAATTCCTAGAAACATACTACCTACCAGAACTAAAGCATGAAGACATATAAAATTTTTAACAGATCCAGCGATGTAATTAAACCAGTAATAAAAAAAAAACTCCAATAAATTAAAAGTCCAGGACTAGATGGCTTCACTGGTGAATTCTACCAAACATGAAAGAGTTAATACCTATTCTTCTCAAACATTTCCAAAAAATATAAGAGGGAAGAAAACTTCTATGTTCATTCTATGAGGGTAGCATTTAGTAACTGATACCAAAACCAGATTAAAAACACAACAACAAAAAAAGAGAACTACAGGCCAATATCTCTAAAGAACATACATGAAAATATCCTCAACAAATACTGGCAAATGACATCCAACAATACACACAAAAATATCATTCACCATTGTCTAGTGGGATTTAACCCTGGTATGAAAGTGGTTAAATATTAAAAAAAAAGTGGTTAAATATTGGCAAATCAGTATGACATATCACATCATAAGAAAAAGGATAAGAACTTTTCAATATCTGCAGATAAAGCATTTGACAAAGTATATCAATTCATGATAAAATCCTAAACAAAGTAGGGTTAGAGGCAATATAACACAACATCATAAAGGACTTATATGAAAACCCTACAGAGGATATTATTTTCAGTGGATAAAAACTGAGAACATTTCTCCTAAGGTCAGGAATAAGACAATGATGTCCACTAATTGTTTTTATTTAACAGAGTACTAAAAAGTCTTAGCCATAGCAATTAGGCAACAAAAAGAAATAAAAAGCATCATAATTTATAAGAAAGAAGTCAAATTTTTGTTATCTGCAGATACCATCATATTCCAGATAGAAAACCCCAAAGACTATACCAAAAAATATTATAGAATTAATATTCTAATTCATTAAATTTGCAGGATACACAAGGTATAGAAAACTGTTCCATTTTTGTGCACCAAAACTGAAGTAGCAAGAAAGAGAAATTAATGAGTCAATTCCATTTACAACTGAGTCAAATAATAAGATACCTAGGAATACCTAACCAAAGAGGAGAAAGAACTGTACTCTAAAAACTCTAGGACACTGATGAAAGAAATTGAAGAAGATACAAAGAAATGAAAAGACATTCCATGCTCATGGATTGAAAGAACAAATAAGGTTAAAATATCTATACTATCCAAAGCAATCTACACATTCAATGCAATCCCTATCAAAATACCACCAGCATCTTTCACAAAACTAGAACAATTCCTAAAATTTGTATGAAACCACAAAAGCCTCTGGAGAGCCAAAGAAACCTTGAAAAACAGAACTCCTCTATGACCCAGCAATAGCACTGCTAGGGATTCACCCAAGGGATACAGAAGTACTGATGCATAGGGGGGCACATGTACCCCAACGTTCATAGCAGCACTGTCAACAATAGCCAAATCATGGAAAGAGCCCAAATTTCCATCACCTGATGAGTGGATCAAGAAAATGTGATATATATATATATACACAATGGAGTATTACATGGCAATGAGAAAGAATGAAATCTGGCCATTTGTAGGAAAGTGGATGGACCTCAAGGGTGTCATGCTAAGCGAACTAAGTCAGGCACAGAAGGACAGATATCATATGTTTGCACTCATAGGTCTAACAGGAAAACAGGAGAAACCTAATGGAGGACCAGGGGGAGGGGAAGAGGGAAAGAGAGTTGGGGAGAGAGAGGGACGCAAAACCTGAGAAACTACTGAATACTGAAAATGAACTGAGGGTTGAAGGCGGAGGGGGAGGGGGAAAAGAGGTGGTGGTAATGGAGGCAGGCACTTGTGGGGAAGAGCACTGGGTGTTGTATGGAAACCAATTTGACAATAAACTATAAAAAATTAATAAATAAATAAATAAGAGTAAAAAAAAAAAAGAAAAACAGTAACAAAACTGGAGGCATCATAATCCCTGACTTTACATTATATTATAAAGTTGTGGTAATCAAAATAGTATGGTACTGACACCAAAATTGAAACATAGTTCAATATAACAGACAAAAAATCCCAGAAATAAGCCCATAATTATATTATCAATTAATCTTTGACAAAACAGGAAAGAACGTGTGATGGGAAAAAGACACGCTCTTCAACAAATGATGCTGGGAACACTGGACAGCAAAATGTAAAAATATCAAAGTGGATCACTTTCTTACACTATACACAAAAATAAACTCAAAATGGATTAAGAATCTAATGTGAGATGTGACCTCATACAAATCCTAGAAGAGAGTACAGGCAGTATTTTCTTTGACATTGGTTGTAGTAACATCTGTCTAGATATGTCTCCTGAGGCAAGAGAAACAAAAGCAAAAATAAACTTTGGGACTACATCAAAATAAATATCTCTGCATAGCAAAAGAAACAACCAAGAAAAATAAATGACAACCTACTAAATGGGCAAGATGTTTGCAAATGATATTTCCAATAAAGGGTTAGAATCCAAAATATACAAAGAATTTGTTAAACTCAACACCCAAAAATCCAATAATACAATAAAAAATGCACAGAAAAGATGAATAAACATTTCTCCAAACAAGACATTCAGAGGGCCAACAGACACACGACAAGATGCTCAGTATCACTAATCATCAGGGAGATGAAAATCAAAATCACAATGAGATATCACTTTACACCAGTCAGATGGCTAAAATAAAAAACACAAGAAACAAATGTTGATGAGGATGCATAGAAAAGGAAGCCTCATGCACATTGGTGGGAATGCAAACTGGTATAGCCATTGTGGAAAACAGTATTGAGGTTCCTCAAAAAAAGCATGATATAAAATGGATGATATAAAAAGTATAATATAAATGTCTTGATCCAAAATAATTTAAGTATAGATTAAGGTGATTAACACCTTCATTTATATAAAATCATCAGGGCTTACAGATACAATAGTTATTTAACAGAATTACTCATTATAAAATGAATTATTGTGATTTATCTTTTTGCATGGAAAGAGACAGTTACCCTCCTACACTGTTGGTGGGAATGTAAACTGGTGCAGCCACTCTGGAAAACAGTGTGGAGGTTCCTCAAATGACCCAGCAAAAGCACTGCTAGGGATTTACCCAAGGGATACAGAAGTGTTGATGCATAGGAGCACATGGACCCCAATGTTCATAGCAGCACTGTCAACAATAGTCAAAACATGGAAAGAGCCTAAATGTCCATCACCTGATGAGTGGATCAAGAAGATGTGGTACATATACACAATGGAGTGGTACATGGCAATGAGAAAAAAATGAAATCTGGCCATTTGTAGGAAAGTGGATGAACCTCGAGGGTGTCATGCAAAGCGAAATAAGTCAGGTGAAGAAGGACTGATACTATATGTTTGCACTCATAGGTCTAACAGGAAAACAGGAGAAACCTAATGGAGGACCATGGGAAGGGGAAGAGGGAAAGAGAGTTGGGGAGAGAGAGGGACGCAAAACTTGAGAGACTATTGAATACTGAAAATGAACTGAGGGTTGAAGGGGAAGGGGGAGGGAGGAAAAGAGGTGGTGGTGACGGTGGAGGGCACTTGTGGGGAAGAGCACTGGGTGTTGTATGGAAACCAATTTGACAATAAACTATTTAAAAATTTAAAAAAAACCAAAAAAATAATTTTACCTCAAGGTAAAAAGTATTTAAAAATAAAACAAAGAAGCACCTTTACAAAGTAAATAATATAAGAGAATTATAATTTTTCCTCCTGGAGAACTCTAATGTTCACAAATAAAAAATCAGGGAGAATTATAACAAAAGAGAAAATGATAAAGAAAACATATGTGGGGCAATAAATTACATTCATAAACTAAAGATGACTCATTTCAATCAGTCTAAGATAAAGCAAAAATACTCTGGAGTTGAAATAAAACTACTCTTTTGAGATGGCCATTTTCTACACAGCAACATTTGAAAATTTTTAACAAATCCTGGCTTTGTCACTACAGTGAGTAACTTTGGATCTCTTAGTAAATGCTTCTTGACTTTATTTTCCTCATATACAAAATGAGAACTTTGGACTGGAGTGGTACTTAAAAATTTTTTTTAAGTACAGATACATCTAAATAATATTAACTAGGATTTCAAATATATATCAATAAAAAATACAGGTTGGGCTACTTTGGTCATTTAAAATAGGCATGATGCTCCTGGAAGCTAGAAGTGGGTTCCTGTAATCATCCCTCTTTCCCTTTCCATCTCCTAGGGAGGCCCCTAATCTTAGGGCTTCATGAAATCCAGTTAGAAAGCCAAAGGACTAAAAACTCTTTAGGTCTCTCCAGTTATAACATTTCATGATGGTATAATTTGATTTCTTCTAAGCTTCTAAAATCAACATCAAGATGCCTCCCATGTAAGTAAACATCCTAGAAATTTTGTGGCGGCATCACTTTTCTTATTAACCACTGTCTAAACTGTACGATCATAGGCTCATCTTTTAGGAGAAGCAGTTACTTGCACTGTTGTTATTGCTCTTTCTATAGTCTTTTATGCGAACTTCATTACCTATAAGCAGTATGTTCAACAAAGGAGGATATAAAGGGACAAATCCAGACACGTATCATTTCCTTAAAGAGGTTATATTCTAATGGAACATTCCTACAAATAACTATGATGGGTAGTAGAAACTTATGATATCATCAGATAAAGTAAAATAGATAATTAAGGGTTGAGATTATTTCTGGTTATGAGCTGAGCTATAAAGAATTTCAGGCTTTGTACATAAAAGATTGGTACAGATGTAGATTCTAAGCAGAGGTTACTTCATGAACATCAGCAAAAAAGGCAGGAAGCCATGGGACAAGTACAAGGATCTGTACGTAGTGGTAACTTAGTTGAAATGTAGGCTGTATAAAGACAAATCCTGGAGAGAAAAAAGATTACTGGCAGAATGTGAAGATGATAAATGAAGTTTTAGAACAGAGAAGTGCTTCAGTAAAGTAAAAGTCGCAGAAAGAGGCTTGAGATGGATGTATGGGTTAGGATGAAAAAGTACGAATGCCTGATTCAGGCTGCAGCAGCAGGAATGGAGAAGAAAGGTGCTGTATGAAACCATTTCTGCAGTAGTGAAAGAGGTGGCATGGGAAGAGTCAAAGATAATGTATACGCCAAAACCTAGGTAAGTACAGAAATTCTGGTGTTGTTAATAGAAATGGAGATTATATGACAAAGTTCAGAGACAGATGAAAAGGGCTATGTAGAATGGAAATGTCCTGCAGGAAAGTAAAAATGTTGAATTGAAACTTGAGAAAGAGGTCAGATTTGTATAAATACTTGGAAAAATTTTTACAGATATGGCAGGAAGTTTTAGTTTTTTATTTTTTTAATTAATAGTTTATTACCAAGTTGGTTTCCATATAACACCCAGTGCTCTTCCACACAAGTGCCCCTCTCCAAGACCATCGCCCTTTGTTCCCCTTACCCCCTCCCTCTTCAGCCTTCAGTTTGTTCTCAGGATTCAAAGGTCTCTCATGATTTGGCAGGAAGTTTTAAAAATAAATTAAGATTGCTGAAAAAAGGACATTAGTGAAAGAAGACAATTCTAACTGCTGAGATATGAAAGGTACCCACTTTAATAGATAACAGGAAGAAAACAAGTCAGAAGAGTGATTAGAGAGGTACCAGAAGAACTGGGTAAGCACAGTGTTCTATATAATTCTATACATGCACATACTTATTTATCAAGGAAAAACTTGAGTTCTTTATCTGAAGAATCACATAAATTGATATATAGCAGGGTTTTCTAAAGTGTGTTCTAAGGAACATTAGTTTCAGTAGCTGTTAATTACATGATATAGTACTGTAGGCGATAAAGAATACATGTGGATATGAAAGCACATGAACAAGAGTGAGACAAAAAGGTAAATGACAAAATAGATATTAGAGGTTTAAAAGATACAATATTAGTTACCATTTGAAGGATAACTTGCTTTATGTTTAGTGTTTTAGAACGTTTCACAGTGTCATCCTGAGGGTTATATGAAGTTCATTAATTGCTCATCAGACAAAATAAGAAACTGAGGCCTAAGGTTAACATGACTAGTACATGGAAGAGCTCGAATTCAAATCCAGATCTATCTAATTCTGGAATCTGGGTTCCAGAACACAATGCTCTTTTGACAAGAGGACCAAGAAGTGTCCAGGTCTTAGGTAGACTCCCATGCCTGCCCATGAACAAGGCCTGAGATAAGATTCTTTCTTAACGTTAGGTGAATGCAAATCAAAATCACAATGAGATATCACCTCACACCTGTCAGAATGCCTAAAATGAAAAACTCAAGTTTGATCAAAGAAATAAAAAACAAGTTTTGAGGAGGATGTGGAAAAAAAAAGAACAAATGCACTGTTGGTAGGAATGTAAACTGGTACAGCCACTGTGGAAAACAGTACGGACGTTCACTACTGGGTATTTACCCAAAGAATACAAAAACATTAGTCAAAAAGATACATGCAGTCCTATATTTATTGCAGCATTATCTGCAATAGCCAAATTATGGAAGCAGCCCAAGTGTCCATTGATAGATGAACAAATGAGATGTGGTATATATGTTATTCAGCCATAAAAATGAATGAAGTCTTCCATTTGCAAAGACATGCAAAGATCTAAAGGGTATAATGCTGAGTGAAATAAGTTGGGTCAAAGAAAGTCAAATACCATATGCTTTCACTCATATATGGAATTTAAGAAATAAAACAAATGAACAAGGAAAAAAAAGAGATAACCAAAAAACAGGCTCCAAACTATAGAGAACAAACTGATGATTACCAGAGAGGAGGTAGGTGGGGGGATGGGTGAAACAGGTGATGGGGATTAAGGAGTATACTTATCATGATAAGCACTGAGTAATGTATAGAATTGTTGAATCACTATATTGTACACCTGAAACTAACATAATATTATATGTTAACTGTAGTATCTTCTAGATGCAATAGTATCCTTTCCACAGGCAGTCACCTTGAGAAACAAGGTTAACTACATTGAAATTAATAAAAAACCTTTCTTGCACCCAATTGCCACTATACATAAATATAAATAAAAACATACCATAATGACTTCAATATATAAAACATTTAGATTTACAAAACAGATCCTCAGGACTACATTTGTTTTTTAAAATAACTTATAAAGAATTTTCAAAATATCTCTCCCCTGTATGAATATATTTATATTTCATTTTTATTAATTTTCTCTAGAAGAGAATTCTACATAGGTCAGGGTATGTCTTTAATATTCTGCAAGATTCTAAGTATATCATTTATGAAATTTTTCTAGGAAACCCACTTTCATTCATGAAAGGTATGTCCAAAAATGATCACTTTGGAATATAGGCCATGAATTCTTATTATCTTTATTTTTAATTTTAACATTTGTTTATTTTTGAAAGACAGAGACAGAACATGAGTGGGGGTGGAAGAGAGAGAGGGAGACACAGAATCTGAAGCATCCCCCAGGCTCTGAGCTGTCAGCACAGAGCCCAATGCAGGGCTCGAACCCACGAACTGTGAAATCACAACCCGAGCTGAAGTCGGACGCTTAACCCACTGAGCCACCCAGGTACCCCGAATTCTTATTATCTTAATGAGTTTTCCTTGAAATGATACATTGCCTTTGAGTCTCATGACATATATAAATACAGAGACACAGACCATCACATATATTTGCAAATATTAGTCTGAAATCAAACCCTGAATCCCTAATTTAAAATAGTGCCATATAACCTTACAATTAGTGCAAACAGTTTAAGCAGTATTTTTTAATGCATTATAGCTTATTATATGTGAGACATATGCAGTCAATTGATAAACTACTTTTTTCCAGTGTACAGATGAAAGAGTAAGATTTATCCCCCAAGTTATGATTCTATAAACCTAGGTTCACTGCAGATTGCTATGTTAGGCCACATGGTAGAAAAGTATTTAAGAGTACTTAATATTGGTGAAAATAAAAAATAAAATTCACAAACAGTTCTAATTAGAAAACATATTTTGACCTAATTTCTGGACAACAATTAAAAATTTAATAGTAAGTTTTTTTAAGTAAGTTCCTAACTGCTGTAGTGTAATTTACCTATAATTGTGCTTCCCAAACACTACATGATACTGTGAAAAAGATTCACAACACATTGCACACATGATTCCTCTCTTGGAGACTGGCATTGTATAACTCATGGAAATTCTGCAGTTAAAAAAAATTGTTGATTTATTTCATATCTCAAGTTTATCTATCAATACCTTGGCATTACTAGTGTGACTGGAAATGGGATTAGAAAACTTGATCCTTGATGATAGGAAGGAAAGATTAAAACAAGCAGACTGTATCAAAATCATTTGTATTGGATTCTGGGATATATATGATTTTATCAGATTTTCTTTTTTAGAAGATACATTAGGAAGATCACTGTGTCTCTAGACACAGCAACTAAACTAAAAGCAAAACAGGAGCATGTAGGGTACCCAGAAAAAGACATGGGGTACTCAGAGTTTACTTAGGGTTTGCACAAAGTACATTAGACACTGGTGTAAAATGAGAACTGACCATGCATATTTAATCTCTAGGATCACATTTAAAGCGTAAAAAAAAAACAGTAAAAAGAATAAGCGGTTCATCTAAAAAAATGCTGACATCCGGCATACTTACACTGCCCATTCGAGCTTCTCATTCTTAATTGAGTTGTATAGAGCCTGTAAAGAGAGAAAATAAGATGGAGTTATTCTTTTCATAGTGGTCAAACTTTCTAATTTCTCCTCAAAAAACATAAGCATGGAATTTCACAGCTGATAGGGGTCTTAGAGATCAAAAAAATTTTTCCTTTTATTGATTAAAAGAAATGAGGTCCAATATTAATTTCTCTCAAAGCCCTTTAGCTGTTTTTCACAAACTCTTAGAAATCACATTTCTCTCAGAAATCAATTGACTGTATTCAACTAACTACAGTCTCTCTTATCAACTAAAACTATATTCTACCTAACTTTACAGCATTGCAAATGCCTAGCTTGTCAAGGCCCATGTGAAAAGATAAGACTTGTGGCTATGGTGGTCACTGTAATATGCTATTCTTAAAGGATGAACTTTCAACAAAAGCCACTGTTGGTAGGACACATTCTTGAAATGTCTTTGTCGGTGAGGATGAGGGGTTTGCCACACTCATCCTATAGTCTCAGTCCACTTATGACTAAAGGTATCTGCCATATAAATGGCTGAAACTGGAGATGCAGTCTACAGCTCAGGAAAATAATTTATCCCTAGCTATGGGAAGGTTTATTTGACTTAGCTCCAAGACAGCAAAGCCTCTGGGGACAAACACTGTCATGAAAGGCTATTATATCCCTATAGACATGAATTGAGTTAGGGATAAATCAATCTTAATGGGTTACAGCAGCCCATATAAACTATATGCGTGAGGTGATAACCAGTTGCGGCGGACTAGATCTCAGACCCCCAAATGATGTTCAGGTGCTAATCTCTGGAACCTGTATACGTTTCTATCTAAAGCAAAAAGATTGGAAATGTGATTAAGTTTACGATCTTGAGATTGGGAAGGTATCTGGGCTGGGTGGTGTCTATAGAAGAAGATGGCAGATGAAAGTTTAAGAAATACAGAAGGGAAGGCAATGTGAAGATGGACACAGAAATTGGGATTGATATAGATACAAGTGAAGGAATGCCAGCAACCATCATAAGCTGGAAGAGGCTGGAAGAGAGTCTCCCAGACTCTCCTGAGGGAGCCCAGCCATGTTGACACCTTGAGACTTCTGGGCTCCAAAATTATAAAAAGACAAATTTCTACTGTTTTAAGACACCCAAGTTTGTAGTAATTTGTTACAGAAGCCCTAGGAAACTAATACACAAAGGTATAAATGAAAGACAGACATCTGAGTAAAGAATAATTGTACACACAGATGGATTTTCAGAAACATTTTCAGGGTCAATCCCTACATGGAACATATTCTTTTACCATAGTGGTCTCAACTGAAAGTGTAAAGGTACACACCAGAGTAAGTCAAGGAATTTTTTTTAAAAAGTATTGATTAATGAGCTCCATCCCAGATCTACTGAATCAGATTCCTAGTTAAGAAAATACACGAATATTTCCAAATGTTCTACTTGTGACTCTGATATGAACCCTTTGTTTAAAAACCACTGCTTTGCAAGTACAACAATCTTTTCTCTAAGTGAAATTTCTGCAACTTAACGCAGGAGCTAGAAAACAATCAAATATCTCCACTGAGAATAAACAGCGCAGAATGATTCTTCAAATTTGAAAGTTCATTAAATTTTAAGAATGAGAAAGTAAAAGTAAATTGCTTACATTACAGAGATCAAGGTATCTTGGTCTAAATTTACTTTTAAGTCTTTGTTCATAACTTCTGGTTATTTCTTACTGAGATATAAAATGCAACTTTATTCAAGGCTTAGTATCATCACTGACAGCCCAGGCATGGTTCTCTGAAGTTTTCCCCATTACCATACATTGTGTAACACTGTTTCTTTTTCTTTCTCTCCTCTCTCCCTCTCTCACCACCACCCGTCACCCCCCAACCCCTGGCACATTTTGCAATCTATGATATTCATGTATTTTAGTATAATCATCTCTAAACTCCAAATATTTTTCCCCTATGTGTTCTTTCAATTATTATGAAAAGTACAAAGGATAAATTGGATAGCTTCCAATTTCCGTTAGTGAGACTGACAGTGACCACAGAAAAATTTGTATCCAAAAAGAATGATGACACTATCAACATCATGGGTATCTTTTCCAAGTATAATGCTGCTTCATGCAGATATTTGTTTTCTTTTTAAGTAGTTTATTGTCAAATTAGTTTCCATACAACACCCAGTGCTCTCCCCCACAAGTGCCCTCTTCCATCACCACCACCTCTTTTCCCTCCTCCCCCTTCAGCCCTCAGTTCGTTTTCAGGATTCAATAGTCTCTCAGTTTTGCATCCCTCTCTCTCCCCAACTCTCTTTCCCTCTTCCCCTCCCCCTGGTCCTCCATTAGGTTTCTCCTGTTCTCCTGTTAGACCTATGAGTGCAAACATATGGTATCTGTCTTTCTCTGCCTAACTTATTTCGCTTAGCATGACACCCCTGAGGTCCATCCACTTTCCTACAAATGGCCAGATTTCATTCTTTCTCATTGCCATGTTATACTCCATTGTATATATATACCACATCTTCTTGATCCACTCATAAGGTGATGGACATTTAGGCTCTTTCCATGTTTTGGCTATTGTTGACCTTTCATGCAGATATTTGGATCAAAATGATTTTTAAGTATAGAATTAAATATGCACGGCTCTGGAAGTTATTATCAAAGAAAGGCTATGTTTGAAAAAGACATTATTTAAAAAACAATGGTAAAACTATTTTGGTAATGTTTTTTTTTAAGTGGCAGAAGGCAATTGTCAAGCAGAGATGAAAAGATATAAATAGCCTGAAGCTTTAACCACAGAACATTCATAGGTAGATCCATTTTAGGGTGGAGTAATAAAGATGAGATTCTTGAAATTGGTCCCTTTAAAATATGTGTGTTCCTGTATGCACTAGCCAGTTTTCATGGAGCCAAGTTTAAAGAGCACTACATTAAAAAACATATATTCACAAGCAATGTCATAAACATTTATTTCTAGTTCTCATTCAGGATGACAGAAGCATGCTGACTATAAAGTATCATATTTTGAGTTTGGTTTTTTTCCACATCTATAGTCAGACCTATTTTTTTGGGGGGGGGGGGTCCAGTCATCATGTAAACAGAATCAAAATCTATGTCTTGGACAATTAACTTAACCTTCTGTTATGGTGCACTTATGAACCCAATCAGCAATAGCGGAAAAATCTAATCATCAACTGTCTGACTCAGTTGAGTAGACATGCCAGCAAAAACCCATAATAGACACTAGAAAACTAATTTAAAAATACTTGCGTTATTTGAAGGGAATGTGAAGTATAATTAATATGTATAATTCATCACATAATAAACAGTATTGAGTACATTCTATAGGCTGGAGTGACATTATGGTAGGCATAGATAAATACATTTAGTTGAGGTATAATTGACATATAACATTATATTAGTTTTAGGTGTACAATATAATGATTCAATATCTGTACTAAGTTCCTTATTGAGCAAAAATTTTAAGTAGAATTATTTTCTACTTGCTAAAACTTTAAGTATATCCCTTACATAATAAAGGCCATAAATGACAAGTACACAGCTAACATAATATTCAACAGTGAAAAGCTCAAAAGTTTTCCTCTAAAATTAAAAACAAGACAAGGGTATCTACACTTGCCACTTTTATTGACCAGAGTATTGGAAGTCCCACCCAGAGCAATTAGGTAAGAAAAGGAAAAAAAGGGATTCAAATTGGGACAATAAAAAAAAGTGAAACAATCTAAATTATTTGAAGATGAAAGGGTATGATATCTAAAAAATCCTAAAGACTCCACCCAAGAAACTATTTGAACTAATACAAGAATTCAGCAAAGCTGCAGGATACCAAGTCAATATATGAAAATCTGTTGTGTTTCTATAAACTATTAACAAACTATCAGAAAGAGAAATTAAGAAGACAATTCCATTTATTATTGCATCAAAAGAATACAATGTCTAGGAATAAATTTCACCAAGAAGGTAAAACGCCTGTAGACTGCAAACTGTAAGATACCAATGAAAGAAACTGAAGAAGACACAAATAAATGGAAAGATATGTGCTCAGGGATTGGAAGAAAACTTTAAAATGTTCATTGTCCCAAAGCAAATACAAATTCAGTGCAATCCAAATAAAAGTTCCAATGGCATCTTTTACAGAAGTAGAACAAACAATCCTAAAAGATGTACAGACCCACAAAATACCTCAAAGAGCCAAAACAATCTTAGGAAGGCCAACGGTGGAGGCATCACACTCCCCAATTTCAGACTATGTTACAAAGGTATAGTAATTAACAGTTATGACACTGGCATAAAAACAGATTCACAGATCAGTGGAATAGAAAGCCCAGAAATAAACCCACACATGTATGTTCAATTAATTTATGACAAATAAGCCAATAATATGCAATGGAGAAAGTACAGTCTCTTCAATAAATGGTGTTGGGAAAACCGGACAATTCTATGGAAAGGAATGAAATTGGACCACTATCTTATACCATATATAAATTTAAAAAATTGTTTTTATGTTTGTTTATTTTGAGAGAAATAGAGACACCATGAGTAGGAGAGGGGCAGAGAGAGAGGGAAAGACGGAGAGAATCTCAAGCAGGCTCTGTACTGCGCTGTCAGCGCAGCACCTGATGTGGGGCTTGAACTCACCAAACTGGGAGATTACGACCTGAGCCAAAATCGAGAGCTGGACACTTAACCAATAGAGTCACGCAGGCATCCCTGCAGCATTCATAAATTTTAACTCAAAATGGATTACAGTCTTGAAAATAAGGCCTGAAATTATGAAACTTCCGGAAGAAAACAGAGGATAAGCTCCTTGATGTCAGTAATGTAACGAGGTTTTTGGATTTGCCATCAAAAAGCAAAGAAGCAAAACCCAAAAGTAAGCAAGTGAGACTGCATCAAACTAAAAAGCTTCTGCACAGCAAAAGAACCATCAACAAAATGAAAAGGCAATCTATAAATGGACAAAACATTTGTGGATCATCTATGTGATAGGGGTTAATATCCAAAATACAACACATACAACTCAACAGCAAAAATAAACAAAACAAAACAAAACAAAAAACTTCCCAAAAATCCAATAAAAAATCTAACAGAGGATCTAAATAGCCATTTTCCCAAAGAGGATCTGGATAGACATTATTTTTTTCAAATAAGATACAAAGATAGCCAACAGACACGTGAAAAGATGTTCAACATCATCAATCATCAGGGAAATATAAATCAAAACCACAATGAGATATCATCTTGTACCTGTTGGAATGGGTAATATCATAAAGACAAGAGATAACAAATGCAGGCAAAGATGTGGAAAAAAGGGAACCCTTGTACACTGTTAGTGGGAATATAAATTGGTGCAGCCACTATGGAAAACAGTATGTAGGTTCCTCAAAAAATTAAAACTAGAACTATCCTATGCTCCAGTAATTCCAATTCTGGGTATTGATCCAAAGAAAACAAAAGAACTAACTAGAAATGATATATTCAGCCCCATGCTCATCACAGCATTATTCACAATCACCAAGATATGGAAACAACTGAAGTGTCTGCTGACAGATGAAGTGTGGTGTATCTATACAATGGAATATTATTCAGCCATAAAAAAATGAAAACTTACCATTTGATACACATACATGATTAAGGAGCATTTATGCTAGGTGAAACAAGTCAGACAGAGAAGCGCAAATACTGTATAATATCATTTATATGTGGAATCTAAACAAAAAACAAAAGCCATGTTCATAGATACAGAGAACAGACTGGTGGTTGCCAGAGGGGCAAGGACTTGGGGTGAGTAAAATGACTAAAGGAGGTCAAAGGTTACAAAATAAGTTACAGGGATATAATGTACAACACAGTGAATACAGTAAATAATACTGCATTGCATTTTGAAAGTTACTAAGAGAGCAAATCTTAAAACTCATCACAAGAAAAAATTGTTTTGTAAGTATGTAAGGTGACAGATGTTAACTAATGGTGGTAATCATTTTACAATATATATAAATATCAAATTCTTATGTTGTAAAAATGAAATGTATCATAGAGTACATGAATTAGTGGTCAGTAGTTCAAATTATCCTTTAAGATATCACTGAATCTTAATAATATGTTTTGACTGCATAAATGGCATACCCTGTGTAATTTATATTGATTGTATTACTCTATGGTACAATAACTACAACAAATATTTTATCATATGCTGATATCAGGGGAAATTTTTAAGTAACTTTTCAAAACTACTTTTTATAACTATGAAACAATGGCATTTTTCTATATCATTGTAAAATATATAATATACTATAAGTATTTATACAAAATAGTATAGTTTCATAACTACTTGACTATAATTCTTATTTGTAACATCAATAGTATAACAGATGTAACACTTGTAACAATATAGCATAAATAAATCTCTGAAAACGATTCACTCATTCATTCAAATATTCAGTCAATAAAAATTGGGCTCTGCACTTAAGTGTGGAGTCTCCTTAAGATTCTCCCTCTTTCTCTCTCTCTCTCTCTCTCTTCCCCTCTCCCCTCATTGTGCTTACTCTCTCTAAAATTAGAAAAAAAACTGTTGAGAAGACAAAGACCTTAGTGATGATAATCCTAATACCACAATTATGATGGGAGGCAGCAAACAGTAAAACGGAGCAATGGACTAGAAATCAGTAGACTTGTATCAAACTTGCTTCTTCAGTTATATGACTTTTAGGCTGCTAACACCACAACACTAACCTCTACTTTCTTCATCTGTAAAAACAGTATAACAACACCTACCTCACAGAATTGTGAAGATGATAAATAACCATCAAATAGGAGACCATCAGTAGGAAACCATTTGTACTCTGATAAAGTGATATGTGTGTGTGCGCGCGCGCGTGCATATATATATACATGTATATATATATATATTACAGAACACTTACTAATATCCAGAATCTATCCATTCCATGTCCCTTAGCCAATCAATACCCCAACGCAAACATATGCTGGGCATGGGGACAATTACTGATTTTGAATCAGATTTACAGTTTGGCATCATGGACGAATTATGCCAACAACTAACAAATACTGAATAGTTAACAAATGACAAGACCTGTTCCTAGGCTTGTACATGTCTGACATCATTTACTCTTTATACCACCACCCCTGGGTATTATTCCTATTTTACAGAAAAGGAAAATAAAATACAGAGAGGGGTTAAGTAAAGTGTTAAACAGCAGATTTCAAATGGAATTATAAGCATTTTGACTCCAAAGCCTTTTAAATTTTTCCCTTGACCTTTTTTATCCCCCCTTAAAAATATAGGCTTTCTGGCTGCACTAAGTAGCCTGGGCTATATAATTCCCTAATCCCAAATTTTGAAGGACAAGAGCACACAGTCTCTGACCACTCAGACTAGCATACTATTCACTTAAGGGTCCTAGAATTTGGCAGAGAACTCTAACCTAGACATCTAACAACATTTCAAGATGCCAAGCTAGATGTCTGACAACTGAAAGAACACTCTCCATATAGTTGTCATTTACTGTGATATAGTTATCACAATAACTATATTGGGCTGGGCTCTGAATTGAGCTCTTACGTACATTATTTAATTTAACTCTCTACAAATATAATTTACTCCGTTTGACTTATCTCAAAGCTGGGGATAAGGCAGATTGTTATTTGCTGCAGGTTGTCGGTTTTTAGATCAAATGCAGGATTCCCAATAAATTGTGAAGTTCAGATAAACAATGAATGGCTTTTTAGCATAAGTATACCCCCAAATTTTACATGAGATATTTATACTAAATGTTATAATTTATCTGAAATTCAAATTTAACTGGATTTTCTGTTTTGTTTTTTTGTTTTTGTTTTTGTTTTTGTTTTTGCTAAATATGGCAACCTTAAGTCAGTGACAGTTATTACTAAGCAGCAAAACGGGAACTCAAATGTTAAGACTAATTTGACTCCAAAGTCCATGTTTTTATTCACTACTTTAGACTTTCTCTTTGTCCTTCCCCAAACAACTTGCCATGATCATGTCATGAGACAGGATATGTATCCCACGTAGAAGAGGTATTCTAACTAAAGTATAGATGGAAAGACTGCTACATATATTTTAAAAAGAGCCTCCATTTTCAAACCAATGCGGCATTAAAAACTAGTATCCAAAAACATGTTGACGTGATTTAATGTGGCAATCCTTCCAGCCAGATAGCTTGGGAAACGTTAATGTAACTATGCTCTTAGTGAATCACCAGCTTCTTCAGCAAAAGTAACTAATCTTCAACAAATGTAACTATTTTCTGACCTGTACAAATGCCATGATTTTCAAATTCATTGCATTTACAATTATCTACTGACTTTTGTTTTAATTCTTATACCCTAATCCTCTGGCACTATAATTTTTTATCAAAAGCTTGTTTGGATTTGGATAGCTAAGCCACACTTTTGAAAAATATACCAAACATCAGTATTTTCAAAGGAGATTCTGAATTCTACTTGCCATAATCAGTTGTTAGACCTTCCTGTTAGTAAACCTTACTTATTAAGACCTCCCAGGCAGGTACCATAATAAAGATGCTTCATAATTTTAGAATATTAAGAAAAACATAAATTCTAAGTGTCTTTTTAAGTTTTTTAATATTTATTTATATTTGAGAGACAGAGAGAGAGACAGAGTGCAATGAGAGGAGGGGAAGAGAGAGGGAGACAAAATCTGAAGCAGGCTCCAGGCTCTGAGATCTCAGTATAGAGCCCAAGCAGGGCTTGAACTCAGGAGCTGTGAGGTCGTGACCTGATCCAAAGTTCAATGCTTAATAGACTGAACCACCCCAGTTCCCTGTTAAGTGACTTTATAAATTACATACAGTATTGTTCATTTATTTTTATTTTTTTGTTTTTTAAAAAAATTTTAAGTTTATTTTCAAAATTGGATTCAATATAAAATCAGTGTTTCTTCCCACAAGAGCCCCCAACCAAGACCATCACCCCCTTCCCTCCTTCCACCTCCCCCTTCAGTCCAGAGTAAGTTTTCAGTATTCAATAGTCTCTCATGATTTGTGTCCCTCACGCTCCCCAGCTCTCTTTCCCCCTTCCCCCGCCCCCCATGGTCCTCTGTTAAGTTTCTCCTGTTAGACCTATGAGTGCAAAAATATGGTATCTCTCCTTCTCCGCCTGACTTACTTCACTTAGCATGACACCCTCAAGGTCCATCCACTTTCCTACAAATGGCCAGATTTCATTCTTCCTCATTGCCATGTAGTATTCCATTGTGTATATATACCACATCTTCTTGATCCATTCATCGGTTGATCGACATTTAGGCTCTTTCCATGATTTGGCTATTGTAGAAAGTGCCACTCTGAACATTGGGGCTCCTATGCATCAGCACTTCTGTATCCTTTGGGTAAATCCCTAGCAGTGCTATTGCTGGGTCATAGGGGAGTTCTACTGATAGTTTTTTGAGGAGCCTCCATGCTGTTTTCCAGAGCGGCTGCACCAGTTTACATTCCCACCAACAGTGTAGGAGGGTGCAAATTTCTCTATATCCTCGCCAGCATCTACATTCTCTTGATTTGTTCATTTTAGAGACTCTGACTGGTGTGAAGTGGTATCTCAGTGTGGTTTTGATTTGTGTTTCCCTGATGATGAGTGACGCTGAGCATCGTTTCATGTGCCTGTTGGCCATCTGGGTGTCCTCTTGGGAGAAGTGTCTATTCAGGTCTTCTGCCCATTTCTTCACTGGATCATTCATTTTTCGTGTATGGAGTTTAGTGAGCTCCTTGTATATTTTGGATACTAGCCCTTTATCTGATATGTCATTTGCCACTATCTTTCCCGTTCTGTCAGTTGCCTATTAGTTTTTTTTATTGTTTCCTTTGCCTTGCAGAAGCTTCCTATCTTGATGAGGTCCCAGTGGTTCATTTTTGTTCTTGATTCTCTTGCCTCTGGGGATGTGTCCAGGAGGAATTGCTGCGATTGAGATTTAGGAGGCTATTTCCTGCTTTCTCCTCAAGGGGTTTTATAGTTTCCTGTCTCACATTCAGATCCTTTATCCATTTTGAGTTTATTTTTGTGAATGGTGTAAGAAAGTGGTCTAGTTTCATTCTTCTGCATGTTCCTGTCCAGCTCTCCCAACACCACCTGTTGAAGAGGCTGTCTTTTTTCCATCGGATACTCTTTCTTGCTTTGTCAAAGATTAATCGGCCATATACTTGTGGGTCCAGTTCTGGGTTCTCTATTCTATTCCATTGGTCCATGTGTCTGTTTTTGTGCCAATACCATACTGTCTTGATGATGACAGCTTAGTAGTAGAGGCTAAAGTCTGGGATTGTGATGCCTCCCGTTTTGGTTTTCTTCTTCAATATTACTTTGGCTATTCGGGGATTTTTGTGATTCCATACGAATTTTAAGATAGTTTGTTCTAGCTTTGAGAAGAATGCTGGTGCAACTTTGATGGGGATTGCACTGAATGTGTAGATTGCTTTGGGTAATAATGACATTTTCACAGTGTTTATTCTTCCTATCCATGAGCACGGAATGTTTTTCCGTTTCTTTGTGTCTTCTTCAATTTCCTTCATAAGTCTTCTATAGTTTTCAGCATACAGGTCGTTTACATCTTTGGTTAGGTTTATTCCTAGGTATTTTATGGTTTTTCGTGCAATTGTGAATGGGATCTGTTTCTTGCTTTCTCTTTCTGTTGCTTCATTTTTGGTGTATAAAAATGCAACTGATTTCTGTACATTGACTCTGTACCCTGCAACTTTACTGAATTCATTGATGAGTTCTAGAAGGCTTCTGGTGGAGGCGATCGGGTTTTCCATGTAGAGTATCATGTCGTCTGCGAAAAGGGAAAGTTTGACTTCTTCTTTGCCGATTCTGATGCCTTTTATTTCCTTTTGTTTTCTGATTGCTGCTGCTAGGACTTCCACCACTATGTTAAACAACAGTGGTGAGAGTGGACATCCCTGTCGTGTCCCAGATCTCAGGGGGAACGCTCTCAGTTTTTCCCCATTGAGGATAACATCGGCTGTGGGCTTTTCGTAAATGGCTTTTATGATGTTTAAGTAAGTTCCTTCTATCCCGACGTTCTTGAGGGTTTTTATTAAGAAGAGATGTTGTACTTTGTTAAATGCTTTTTCTGCATGTATCGACAGGATCATATGATTTTTGTCTTTGGTTTTGTTAATGTGATGTATCACATTAATGGATTTGCGAATATTGAACCAGCCTTGTAACCCAGGAATAAATCCCACTTGATCATAATGGTTAATACTTTTTATATGCTGTTGAATTCGATTTGCTAGTATCTTGTTGAGTATTTTCGCATCAGTATTCATTAAGGATATCGGCCTGTGGTTCTCTTTTTTTGTTGGGTCTCTGCCTGGCTTAGGAATCAGAGTGATAATGTGCTTTGTAGAGTGAGTCTGGTAGTCTTCCTTCCATATCTATTATTTGGAATAGCTTGAGAAGGATCAGCATTAACTCTGCTGTAAATGTCTGGTAGAATTCCCCTGGGAATCCATCTGGCCCTGGGCTTTTATTCGTTGGGAGATTTTTGATAACTGATTCAATTTCTTCACTGGTTATGGGTCTGTTCAGATTTTCTCTCTTCCTCTTTGAATTTTAGTAGTGCATGTGTGTTTAGGAATTTGTCCATTTCTTCTAGACTGTTTAGTTTTTTTGGGATATAATTTTTCATAGTAACCTCTGATGATTGTTTGTATTTCTGAGGGATCTGTTGTAATAGATCCGTTTTCGTCATGATTTTGTCTGTTTGGGTGTTCTCTTTTTTCTTTCCGAGGAGCCGAGCTAGAGGTTTATCAATTTATTTTTTCAAAGAAACCAACGCTTGGTTTCATTGATCTGTTCAATTGTTTTTGTGGATTCTATCTTGTTTGATTCTGCTCTGATCTTTACATTTCTTTTCGTTTGCTGGGTTTGAGGTGTTCTTGCCGTTCCCTTTCTAGTTTCCTTAGGTGTTCTGTTAGGTTTTGAGTTTGAGCTTTTTCTAGTTTGTTGAAATAGGCCTGGATTGCCATGAACTTTTGTCTTAAGACTGCCTTTGCTGCGTCCCAGAGAGTCTGAATGTTGTATTCTCATTTTCATTGTCTCCATATATTTTTTAATTTCCTTTCTAATTGCCTGATTAGCCCAATCAGTCTTTAGTAGGGTAGTTTTTAACCTCCACATTTTTGGAGGTTTTCCTGACTTCTTCCTCTGGTTGATTTCGAGTTTCATAGCAATGTGATCTGAAAGTGTGCATGGTATGATTTCACATCTTTTGTATTTATGGAGGGCTGCTTTATGACCCAGTATGTGATCAATCCTGGAGAATGTGCCATGTGCACTCAAGAAGAAAGTGAGTTCCCTATCGTCAGGCTGCAGAGTTCTAAATATATCTATTAATTCCATCTGCTCCAGTTGCCATTCAGGTCCATTGTTTCTTTAGTGATTTTTTTGTCTGGTTGACCTATCCATTGTTGTCAGTGGGGTATTAAAGTCCCCTGGAATTAGCACACTTTTATCGATAAGATTGCTTCTGTAAGTGATTAATTATTTCATGTATTTAGGAGCTCCCGAATTTGGCGCATAAATGTTTATAATTGTTAGCTCTTCTTCATGTGCAGACCCTGTAATTATTATATAATGTCCTTCTTCATCTTTTGGTACTACCTTTATTTTAAAGTCCAGTTTGTCCGATATATGTACGGCTCCTCCAGCTTTCTTTTGGCGTCCAGTCGCATGGTAGCTACTTCTCCATCCCCTTACTTTCAGTCTGAAGGTGTCTTCAGGTCTAAGGTGAGTCTCTTGTAGGCATCAAATAGATGGGTTTTGGTTTTTGATCCATTCTGGGACCCTGTGTCGTTTGACTGGAGCATTGAGTCCATTCAGATTCAGTGCTTTATTGAAAAATGTCAGTTTAGATTCATTGTGTTTCCTGTAGAGTGCATGCTTGTAGTGATGTCTCTGATACCTTTATTCCTTGCTACATTTCCCTCATAGAGTCCCTCTTAAGACTTCTTGTAGGGCTGGTTTGGTGGTTTTGAATTCTCTCAACTTTTGTTTATTTGGGAAAACCATTATCTCTCCTTCTATTTTGAATGACAGGCTCGCTGCATAAAGAATTCTTGGTTGCATATTCTTCCTGTTCATCACTTTGAAGATTTCCTGCCATTCCTTTCTAGCCTGCCAAGTTTCAGTAGATAGGTCTGTAACCACTCTGATAGGTTTCCCTTTGTATGTCAAGGCCCTTTTCTCCCTAGATGCTTTCAGAAGTCTCTCTTTATCTTTATATTTTGCCAGTTTCACTATGATCTATCGTGCTGAAGGTTGGTTTACATTACGTCTTAGGGGAGTTCAGTATGTCTCTTGAATTTCAATGTCTTTCTCTTTCCCCAGATTGGGGAAATTTTCGTGTATAATTTGGTCTAGCACCCCTTCAAGCACTCTGTCTTTGTCTTCCTCTTCAGGAACTCCTATGATACCGACATTGTTCTGTTTGATTGTATCAGTCAGGTCTCTTGATTCTCCTTTCGTGCTCCTGAATCATTGTCTCTCTTTTTCTCGGCCTCCTCTTTTGCTATTAACTGTGTCTTCTAATTCACCTGTTCTCCTCTCTGCTTCTTCTATCCGTGCATTGGCAGCCTCCATCTTATTATTCATCTCATTAATAGCCTTTTCTAACTTGTCACAGCTATTTTGAAGGTTCCTAGTCTTTGTGTCAGTATCTTCTGATAGCTTTTATGTTTTTTTCAAGCCCAGCAATTAATTTTATGACAGTAGTTCTAAATTCTTGTTGAGTTATGTTGCTTGTGTCTGCTTTGAGCAGTTCTGTAGCTGTGATTTCTTCCTGGAGTTTCTTTGAAGGAGAATTCTTTTGTTTCATTGTTTTGACTAGCTTTCTGACGAGACAGAATTTTTATTTTTAATTTTAATTTTAATTTTAAAAAAAATTTAATTGTATTTTATTTTTGAGAGAGAGAGAGACAGTGTGAGCAGGGGAGGGTCAGAGATAGAAGGAGTCACAGGATCTGAAGACAGGCTCCAGGCTCTGAGCTAGTGGTCAGTGCAGAGCCTGACGTGGGGCTCGAACCCATGAACGGTGAGATCATGACCTGAGCCGAAGTCGGATGCTTAACCGACTGAGCTACCCAGGCGCCCCTCTTGTCAGTTTTAAAAGCTCATTCTGCACTGTACTTTTATTAGTATTCCTCTATAGAAGGAGGCTCTTTGAGTGTCTAGGGTCTGTCGTTTCAGGAGATGTTCTTTTAATGATGTCCCTCGGTTTCTCTTGTTATGCCTCTGATTAATTTATTTCCCTACTCAGCAAAATTTTGGGATTTTTCCACTATGTGTGCTTTGGGTTTTTTCTTGAGGTAGCCCTGAAAAGGAAAACAGACAGACAAACACACAGAGAACACAGCACACAAATGTACTGGTAAACAAGGAAACCTAAAGGGGAAAGTAAAAAAGGAAGAGGAAAGAAAAGGGGAAAAAAGAAAAGAAAAAAACAAAAAGAAAATAAAGCAAGCGGGGAGTGGGGGGGTCCAGGACAGTCACAGATACAGGACAGACTGAGAGCTTATAACTTGCAGTGATGGTTGGGGGAGATAAAAATGAGATGAAGGAAAAACTATCTGGATGGAAGAGTTGATCTAAGCACAGCAGTGCCTAATTGTTGGTCTTTCCCAGATTCCAGGGGGAAAGCGAGAAAAGAAGGAAATGGGAAAATACGAAAGAGAAGACAGGGGGAAAAAAATAAAAAGTAAAAATATTAAGGAAAAAAACCACTTAATGGTAATAAGCAAAAGCACAGCAGCTCTCCAGCACGGATGGGCGTGGCTTGGTGTAGGTGGGTAGGGTCTCAGGGGCTGCTCTCTGAGTTCCAGCCTTTGTGGATGTGGGGAGAAGAATGGTGACGGGCACCCCAAGCCCTCCTCAGACCGTGTGTTGCCAGCCACTTTCTTGAGTCCAACCTTCTTGTGCCTTGGGCGGGTCTAATTGTTTCTGTTTTTTACGTTCTGCCCGATTTCTAAGTCCTTGCACATGCACTCAATATTGCCACCACAGGTAAAATCTCCTGCAAGCGGGAGGCTTTCTAGGAGGGGCTGAATAGAGGGATTCTGAAGTCAGAATTTTCCCCTGGCTATGCCTGAAGTTGGTGGGCTGCCTGCCCAAGGGAGAACACCCCCGCTGAAGGGGCAGATATCTCTCTCAGTGCTCAGTGGCCCTCAGTCCCAGGCTAAACCTCTCCTCTGCAGGGAGTACACTGTGAGTGATTCCATCTCTAGTTCTCTTTCTCTCGTCTCTCCTGCCTTGCTGGGCGGTGCAGCGAGTGGCTGTGAAGGTCCATGTGTCTCTGGACACACGGCTGCCCCGCGTGAGCGGCTGTCCCAGGAACTGTGCGCCTCCAGTCTCTAGGCTGCCCCGCGCTGTGCGGCTCCCCGCTGACCTGTCAGCCTCTGGTCTCCTGGCTGCCCCGCCTGGCTAGGAGCAGTGAGCCTAGGGACACACAGGTTTCCTTGGTCCCAGTGTCAAGCCTTTGGGTGCTTTGTCTCAGAGCCAGGCGCTCCCTCCCCTAAAGTCTCAGGTCCCAGCTCGCACTAACTCACTCAGTTAACCATGAGACTGCTGTCGATAAGGGGTTTGTCCGCACACCTCCATTCTTGGAGATCAGAGAGCTGTGGCTTTTTAATTCCTTTCAGTTTGATAATT
>PJEM01008987.1:0-47068 GCA_004023845.1 Helogale parvula
TCTGTCTGCCTCAAGGCAAGGATTATTCACTCAGCAGAGTGAGCAGTAAACAAGATTTGCATCTGGAAGTTGGCGACATTCATGCTGAGACAGACCAGAGGGCCTAGGTGCATAAGATCAAAACCATTCAGTGTTAATTCTCCACCTCCCAGCTTTGCTGAAGGCAGATTGGGGCGTTTCTTTTACCTGGTATTCTGACGTAAGTCAAATGCTTTGTTCCTTCTGCCCTGAGAATGTATATAAGAAACGATTCTCTTATTAAATGCTCTCTTTCTCTCCGCACAACCAGAAACCGTGAGTGTTGTATTTTATTTTCTGTACGTCACCCTTTTTCCCTTCTCTCTTATATTCCCTCAGGAAAAGAACCCAAGCCAGCTCTCTCGCACAGGACAGAGCGGCCAGGGAGGGTCACGGCACACTTTTATCTCTCCTTCTATTTTGAATGACAGGCTTGCTGGATAAAGGGTTTTTGGCTGCATGTTTTTTCTGTTCATCACATTGAAGATTTCCTGCCATTCCTTCCTGGCCTGCCAAGTTTCATTAGATAGGTCTGTAACCACTCTGATAGATTTCTCTTTCTATGTGAGGGCCCTTTTCTCCCTAGCTGCTTTCAGAAATCTCTCTTTATCTTTATATTTTGCCAGTTTCACTAGGATATGTCATGCAGAAGGCCGATTCAAATTTTGTTGTAAGGGGATTCTTTGTGCCTTTTGAATTTGAATGTCTATTTCTTTCCCCAGATTTGGGAAATTCTCAGTTATAATTTGGCCTAGTATCCTTTCAGGACCTCTCTCTCTCTTCTTCTTCAGGAATTCCTATGATAAGGATGTTTTTTCTGTTTGATTGTATCACTCAGGTCTCGAATTCTCCTTCCTTGCTCCTGAATCAGTTTCTCTTTTTTTCTGCTATATCTTCTTATTCACCTATTATTCTCTCTGCCTTATCAATCCTTGAGGTGGCTGCCTCCATTTTGTTATTCACCTCATTTATAGCCTTTTTAAACTCATCACACCTATTTTGAAAGTCTCTAGTCATTGTCTCAGTTGCTTCTTTGATGCTTTTTTCAGCCCTAGCGAATAATTTTATGATAAGTTTTTAAAATTCTTGATCTGGTATGTTGTCTAGATCTGCCTTGAGCAGTTATGTGGCTGGGATTTCTTCCTGGAAGTTCTTCAGGGGAGAGTTCCTTTGTTTTGTCATTTTTGCTAGTTTTCTGTCTCTTGTCAGCTTTAAAAAGCTCATTGTGCATTGTGCACCTCTTAATGTTGCTCTGTTAAAGAAGGCTTATTGACTGTCCATGGCCTGTCCTTTCAGGAAATATTCTTTTAATGGTGTCTCTCAGTTTCTCTTGTTGTGCTTTTGAATATTTTATTTCCATACTCAGCGATATTTGGGACTCGCTGTCATGCATACTTTGGCTGGTTTCTCGGTGTAGCCCTAAGAAGGAAAACAGACAGACAAACACAGAGGAACAGAAGCATACAAACGCACAGACAAATAAAACAAACAAATTAAAGAGGGGGAAGGAAAGAAAGGAAATGGAGAGGAAAGAGACAAAAAGAAGAGAAGAAAAGAAAATAATAAAGGGGGTCAGAGACAACAAAGGACAATGGACAGTCTAAAAGTGTATGACCAGTTGAGGGGAGAAGTAAGGATGAGATAAGATACCGGGGATGTACTTGCTTTGGTGGCTCTCTTCTTAGGGAGAGGGATCAGTTTATTTTGGTTCAGGCCGGGATTTCGACTCCTCCTGCCTGAGGCGACGTGTACTGCCTGAGGTGAGGTGCACAGTGGGAGGTGTAGTGCATGCCCTCACAGACGTCGCTGCAACTCCCAGCCCTCAGTCAGGATAGCAATAGCCTAGGGGGATGAGCAGTGTCACTTGGCCCTGGCTGGGATTTGCTGCTGTTGCCTGAGGCACTGGGCGCTGCCGGAAATGAGCTGGGAACTCTTGCAGTCAAAGCGCGAGGCCTGGCCTCCACCACCCCCCACAGGGACCTATAAGGATCACATTGAGGTCAAGGCTATTTTTTCCCTGGTGGCACCCGGGATTCAGGATTCACTTGGCCAATGCTGGGGGCAAGACACGCCGTGGAAATGAGGTGCGTGCTCCCACTCCCAAAACCGAGGTCAAAGTGAGCCACCGCCACAGCCGCCGACTCACTGCTGGGATGGCACAGGGCTGGAAGCTGTTCTTTCCCTTGTGCCACCTGGGTTTGGGATTCGTGCTGCCCAGCAGTTATATATGGAGTGAGAGTTTCTCTCTCCTAGTGCAGAGTTTCTTTATCTCTTCCCCAGAGACAGTACTATGAGCGTGTTCAGTTTCTCTGTCTCTTCCCTTTGTCTCTCAGGTTCCTCGCACTTGACCCATGCTGGGCTGAGGCTCCCACTTCCCCTGCTTGTCTCGGGCTGGCCCATTTTCCAATCTCCCCAGTTCTCACTCACTCACTCAGGTATCTTTGGGGTTGTCTTCTTTCTGGATTCCGTATTTTCTCTTGCAGATGGGAGTAATGTACTTCTCAGTTCAATAGATGGGGCAGAGAAAGTTTACAGAGCTCCCTTCCTCTCTACCATTTTGGCTCCAAAATTACTAAAGTAAAAGCAGTAACAAAAGATGAAGAAGGACATTATATAATAATTACAGGGTCTCTCCATCAGGAAGAGCTAACAATTATAAACATCTATGAGCCGAATTTGGGAACACCCAAATACACAAAACTAATAAAAAACAGAAACAATCTTATTGATAAGAATGTGGCTAATTGCAGGAGACTTTAATACTCCACTTACAACAACAGATAGATCAACCAGACAAAAAAATCACTAAGAAAAAATGGACCTGAATGGAGCAGATGGAATTAATAGATATATTTAGAACTTTGCATCCTGAGGCTAGGGAATACACTTTTTTCTCGAGTGTGCATGACACATTCTCTAAGATAGATCATGTACTGGGTCGTAAAACAGCCCTCCATAAATACAAACAAAATGAGATCATACCATGCACTTTCAGATCACAATCCTATGAAACTTGAAATCAACCACAGGAAAAAGTTTGGAAAACCTCAAAAAATGTAGAGGTTAAAACCTCCCTACCAAATAATAATTGGGCCAATCAAGCTATTAGAGAGGAAATTAAAAAATATATGGAAACCAATGAAAATGAAAATACAACAATCTAAAATCTCTGGGATGCAGCAAAGGCAGTCCTAAGAGGAAAGTATATTGCAATCCAGGCCTATTTCAACAAACTAGAAAAAGCACAAATTCAAAATCTAACAGAGCACCTAAGGAAATGAGAAAGGCAGCAGCAAGAGCACTCCAAACCCAGCAGAAGAAAAGAAATAATAAAGATCAGGGCAGAAATAAACAATATAGAATCCAAACAAACAAACAAAAAAACAAAACTCTTGAACAGATCAATGAAACGAGGAGTTGGTTTTTGGAAAAATAAACAAAATTGACAAACCTCTCGCCTGGCTCCTCAGAAGGAAAAGAAAGAACACCCAAACAGACAAAATAATGAATAAAAATGGATTTATTGTAACCAATCCCTCAGAAATAAAAACAATTATCAGAGATTATTATGAAAAATTATATGTCAACAAACTGGACAAACTAGAAGAAATGGACAAATTCCTAAACACACATGCACTACCAAAATTCAAATGAGAAGAGATAGAAAATCTTAACAGATTCATAACCTGTGAAGAAATTGATTCAGTTATCAAAAATCTCCCACTGAATAAAAGCCCAGGGCCAGATAGCTTTCCAGGGGAATTCTACAAGACATTTTAAGCAGAGCTAACACCCATTCTTCTCAAGTTGTTCCAAAAAATAGAAATAGAAGGAAGACTTCTGAACTCATTCTATTAAGCCAGCATCACTTTGATTCCCAAACCAGACAGAGACCCAACAAAAAAAGAGAACTACAGGCCAATATTCTTAATGAATAGAGATGCAAAAATACTCAACAAGATACTAGAAAATAGAATTCAGCAGCATATAAAACGAATTATTCATAATGATCAAGTGGAATTCATTCCTGCGTTACAAGGCTGATTCAATATTCGCAAATCCATTCATGTGATACATCACATTAACCAAAGAAAAGATGAAAACAATATAATCCTGTCAATAGATGCAGAAAAAGGAGCTGACAAAATACAACATCCCTTCTTAGTAAAAACCCTCGAGAAAGTTGGGATAGAAGGAACTTAAACATTATTAAAGCAATTTATGAAAAGCCCACAGCTAATATTATCATCAATGGGGAAAAACTGAGAGCTTTTATCCTGAGATCAAGAACACGACAGCGATGTCCTCTCTCACCACTGTTATTTAACATAGTACTGGAAGTCCTAGCATCAGCAATCAGACAACAAAAGGAAATAATAGGCATCAGAATTGGCAAAGAAGAAGTCAAACTTTCCCTTTTAGCAGATGACATGATACTCTACATGGAAACTCTGATCGACCCTACCAGAAGCCTTCTAGAACTGATCCATGAATTCAACAAATTCCCAGGGTACAAAATTAATGTATAGAAATTGGTTTCATTTTTATACATCAATAATGAAGCAACAGAAAGAGAAATGAAGAAACTGATCCCTTTCACAATTGCATGAAAAACCACTTTTTATTTTTCATGAATTAAGTTTAAACAAAGCAAGAGTTAAATTTAAACAAAACAAAGAGCAGTTTTATTTAAGTAAAATTGAGTTTATTTAGGAATAGCAGAGGAATTTCAATCTGGGACAAGCAAGCTGTGGTGAACCATAAGCAAGTCCAAAGAGACAAAAAGGAAGGTAAGCTTTTACTAGGTTTTAGGAGAAAATCGGGGAAGGTTGCTTTGATCAAAATGTAATCGGAGAAGCACAAGAATTCAGGGTTGTGTTGGCTTTTTACCACTTGAAAGCAGTGATTATTGTGCTATTAGTGGGCATGGAAAGATCTTCCTTCCTTTTCTTTAAAGCAGGAGACAAGGGACACTTGGGTGACTCAGTTGGCTGAGAATGTAACTCTTGATTTTGGCTCAGGTCATGATCCCAGGGCTGTGGGTTCAAGCCCCATGCTGAGCATGGAACCTGCTTGGGATTCTCTCTCTCTCCCTCTGTCTCTCTCCCCTACTCATGCTCACTTGCTCTCTCTTCTCTCAAAATAACAAAACAAAACAAAACAAAACAAAACAAAACAGGAGATAAAATTCCTACATGAAATATGTCCTCCTTTGTCAAACAATTCTTATCTTCCTTCTTCCTGCTAGTGATGCAGGCTACAAACCTTATGGGCTTCCTGATTACATTTTATTTATTTTGTGTTATTTTTAATGTTTATTTATTTTTGAGAAAGACAGAGAGACTGAGAGAGAGAGACACGGAATGTAAGGGGGGAGGGACATAGAGAGAGGAAGAATCTGAAGCGGGTTCCACGGTCCAAGGTGTCAGCACAGAGGCTGACACGAGGCTCAGTCTCCTGAACGATGAGACATGATCTGAGCCAAAGTTGAATCCTTAACTGACTGAGACAACCAGGAGCCTCTCACTGCATTTTATTTATTTTTTTTTAATTTTTTTAATGTTTTATTTATTTTTGATACAGAGAGAGACAGAGCATGAGAGGGGGAGGGGCAGAGAGAGAAGGAGACACAGAACCGGAAGCAAGCTCCAGGCTCTGAGCTGTCAGCACAGAGCCTGATGCGGGGCTCGAACCCACGAACGTGAGATCCTACCTGAGCCGAAGTCAGAGGCTTAACCGACTGAACCACCCAGGCGCCCCTCACTGCATTTTAAATGACGTTTCCTTTCTTTATCTGCACACAAGTTAAGAATCACTGTCCCATATATGCTATCAATACCACTGATTTTCTTCATAAACCCTTTTTCCCCATAGACAAGAAAATTAAAAGATCTGTCGCCATGTGACTTACAATCAATTTTAAGTTGGTTAAGTCAAGGTTGATGCATATTGATTGTATAAATGTTACTTAAACTTTGATGGAAGATAATGTTACATTAGAAAGTCTTTTGTTCTATCTGTTGACATCATTTGCTCCTTGGTGGAATGATTCTGATTCTTTCTGACATTTTTTCTCATTACTACTCTGCCAGTACACTCTGGAGTGCCTCATAAAAACTTCCCCAACACAATCTGGGTTGAAGAGTTTTGAGATATATTTATATCTCTACAAAATTTCTGTCTGGTTCTATAGAAAATTTTTATCTTTCAAAGGAAAAAAACTTGTACACCTTTTTTTAAGTGACACAAACAAAAACACAGAAATGTGTACCTGTAGTATAATGGAGTTTATATAAAGAAAGCTGATATAAACTCAGTGTGGAGTATTTTGTTACAGCACTCCTTTTGGAAAACCTGCTATTGGTCTGTGGTGCAATAATCACATATAAAATTCACACTGAAATACATTCAGCAGAATGGCATGCCAAAGGCACATGTTTTCACTGGGTCAGGTGACTTGGCCATAGAAATACACTTAAAAATGAGGGATGTGTGGGTGTGTATACATGTGTACACGTGTGCATGCATGTGTGCATACATGTGTATGTATATGATACATGTGTATGCCTGTTCATACTCATGCATGTTTATCTGTGGTGTGCACATGTGTGTGTATGTGTGCATATGTGTATGTGGGGGAGTAAGTGTATATGTGTGTTTGTGTGTACGTGTATGAGAGAGAAGAAAGAATTTCTGGAAGGATCAGCCCTCTACCCTCAGATGCCGATGAACCTGGCTCCACTAAGAAAAGACAACTGGGAGAGAGTCTTTTTTGTCTTGCCCCCTGCAATCCCTTTATTTCTATATTTCTAACCACATCCTTCCTTGCTCCCTCCCCTAGTCCAGACCTCTTGATGCCATAGGTAAGGTTTGTCAGAGCAGTCCTAAAAGGCAACCTTCACAAAATTCTCACTTGCTTCATCTCCAACTTTCTGTCCACTTTGGGGCTTATTTGAGCAAGTGTACTCAGCTCTTGATTAATGGCAAAGTGTGGCATGGGGCCATTTAGATGTGTTAGATGTCAGGTGGTCTGTGCTAGGAGCTCTGGAGGGGCCAGTGGAGACACGGATTTGGGAACCTGGTAGAATTCAATGCTCAGGAGCCTTTTTGTTGTCTGTTGTCCTTTTACTCATGCCCATTTATACCTTGGGACTCGCATGCAGGAGGTGTCGGGTTTGTAGGGAAAATTGACCATCAGAATCACTTGGGATTTTAAAAAATTCTGGGGCCTCATCAAAATCATATTCAGAGGCTCCAAGGTAGACCATGGAGCCTGTGCTTTGAAAATCTAACCAAGAAGTTCTGATGAATAGTTACTTTTGCTTCATTAACTTAAGGCCTGGGAGCTCTGTCTTCATTCCAGAAATACATTCTGTCTGCTAAAAATACAACCAAATGAATAAAATCTCAGTACAAGGAAATAAAACCATAGAAAATTGTTAGCTATCAATTTGGGTTGTCTTTGAAGTTTTGTCTTAAATTGCTTGACAAAGTGTAAATGTTTGGAAATGTGTACATGAATGTATGGTTGCATTAGTCCCAACATCTGACCTGGTAGAAAGGCACCCCAGTTATTGTACATGGTCATGCCATACAACCAGGACAATGACCAGGGCTGCAAGACAATAATGTTCATACCATTGTTGGAGCCCAACAGCCCTCCCCAGGCTTGCTAATGTCAGGGGTGGTGGTCCAGAAATGGTTCTGTGGTCCCATGTCTTAGCTTTCAGGAGCCAGCTCTCAGAGGTATTTATACCACTGAGAGAGAATTAGACATTTCTTTAAAAAATTTTTTTTTAAGTTCATTTATTTGAAAGAGAACAAGCATGAGTGAGAGGGAGAGGCAAAGAGAGAGAGAAACAGAGAATCCCAAGCAGGTTCCCCTGGTAGTGCAGAGATTCACACGGGTCTCAAACTCACAAACCATGAGATCATGACCTGAACTGAAATCAAGAGTCAGACGCCTAACTGACTGAGCCACTCAGGTGCCCTAAGCACTAAAATGGTTTTTTCTTTTGTTGTTGTTGTTGATAAAAGAGAAGCTTTTCACTTTCTGATGTAAGTTTCAGTGGCATCATATTGAGATATTTCTTTTTTGTTTCTCTTGATCAGAGAGTAACCTGTCGAGGGAGGATGTGCACAGCATTATGCTGTGAAGGGCAGTTGAGTGTTTAAGAACTAGATTTTCAAGCTAATGCAGGCCGTTTGGACTCAGTACCAGATCAGCCACTGATTGCTGAGAAATTCATCTATTGTCCAAGTTGGGTCATTTGTCCTTTAAAATGCTCCACATTTCTAGATTTGGCTGATTGCTTCTTCATGGCATTGCTCAGCTTGTCCTTATACCTCTATATTTTCCACAATCTGGTAGTTAGATCTAGAGGGTTAATTTTTAGGAATAAAATTTTCATATTATTCCAGTCTTAAAATTCAAGCACAGTATTTTTCCTTGTAATCAAAGTATTATAACAAGATTGCATTGTCAAATTTATAGCTTAAGCTCAAGTACACCAACTAATTTAGGGTATAGTCTGGTGACAAAAAGAGTTTCTCTCCACAAGATGGCATTTATTTGGAAGGCTCAACTGTCTCCCAAGAAAGATATTCTTACAGGGGATCTCTTACCAATTTATTTAAATATTTTTTTGGAATGGAAATAAATCAGAGGAAATTTTTAACTATGATAAAGACATAATAACTCCATAATGCAAGGAAGCAGGTCTGATTCAGGCTTCCCCTGTACTTAAAGGGGAAGCTGCCAGCTTCTCTGTATCATTGCCCAGGGATGGAGGGACAACTCTTGGGGCACCCAGTCAGGAGAGGCCAGCTGACACCTTTGACCATTCTAGGGGCTGGCCTTAGTCACACCCTATGTACGGGCCTAGTCATGCCCTACGTAAGGGTCTTAGGCCCACTCTGATTGGTCAATACTCTAAATGTTGTGATTGGCTCCCGCAACTGCCAATATTGATGGGGGGGGGGGTAGGGACTGGATCGCTGTGCCTGTGTCATCATTTCCTGTAACTCCCCTTTCCCAAACTCATAAAAACCCTACCCTGCCTTTGTTCGAGGCTCTCTCTCCATGTGGCCAGGAGGTTGGTGGAGTCTGTGAGCCTGAGCTTAAGCCCGTAATAAAGCCTTTTGCTTTTGCATGCGTGACTCGGTCTCCCTGGTAGTCTCTGGTCTTTGTGGGAGCAATATTGGAAACTTGGGCATAACATTTGGTGCATTGGCCAGGAAATCCCCCCCCTCCCAGAGCTCCTGGGACCCTGACACTTTGAGCCTAATCGCTGGCTGGTGAGTGCACTCGTTTCCTCTTTTCTTGTAAGTCTTTGTTGTTTTTCTGTTTTTGTGTTTGTGTGCATGGGGCCTAGGCAGGAGGTGGCCGAAACGACCTCTATGGGGCCTCAAAGGAGCCAGGTGGATGCACTGTGAAGTCTCGAGGCTGTGGGTTCCAAGAGATGTCTTGGACCCACTGACTTGGGAGGAGCCGAGAAGGAATATTCTGCTTGGCCCGCCCAGGGGACCGGGAGGGGAGTTTTCCACTCGGTCCACGATGTTTCTCTGTTTGGGTCTGAAGCCCAAGGGGCCAAGGGGGGGGCAATCAGAATTTGACTCCCTTTGTCCAGGGGGTTTCGCTGGTGGCAGCAGTGTAACCCCGTTAGGTACAGGGGAAGACTGGGGCAGGTCCTCTTGTCGGACGGACTCCAGAGTATACACGGGTGAGGGTTGATTCCATGGCTCTGGTGTCAAAATGGCCTGCTGGCAGGATTCTGGTGGCTGTCTGGAACAAATTGTACACTGGCAGTGCAAGGGAAAGCTGGGTGCCCTTGGCTTAGCCATAGAGCCAACTTGTGTCTGTCTCTCTGAGCACCTGTTTATAGTGTGGTACTTCTGGGGGTTCCACTGGTGGCAGCAGTGTGACCCCATTTTGTGTGTATTTCTCTGTGCGGTTGTTTGTGTAAATCCTCCTCGGAAGGGAGGCAAAGTATAAGTCCTCACCAGGACGGAAGTGAAGAAATGTAATTCCTCCCTGACTAAGGGACTGGTGGCAGCAGTGAGAACCCTCTTGCCTCTGTTCTCTGTGCATCTGTTTGCTGTGCATCTAAGTATGATTTTTGTTGTGACTACATTTAGGGATTTTCTTATGGAAATTTGGGGTCTTTACCCTACATATTTTTCTTTGGAAAGTGTGCAAGGACCATTATCTCACTTTGGTTTTCTACTCCCCTGGCCAGGAGGACTAATTCCTGTGTTCTGTGGCTTAATTTTGTCTTTCGTGATGGTTTATTTTGTTTGGACTAGCGCCATGGGACAATCTACTTCCAATCCCCTAGACCTAGTTCTAACTCATTTTAAAGAGGTTAAAACTCAAGCCCACAATGTATCAATAGATGTCAAGAAGGAAAAGATGAAAAAACTCTGTAAATCTGAGTGGCCCACCTTTAATGTAGGATGGCCACCTGAGGGTACTTTTTACCTACCCATCATAGAAGCAATAGAAGAAAGGGTTTTCCAACGTATGGGGGGCCATCCAGATCAGATCCCATACCTTGTTGTCTGGAAGGATCTGGTTACTAACCCACCCTTTTGGGTGAAATCCTTTCTCTCTCCAGCATCTTCTCAGGTTCCAGTGAATCAAAACCCAGGAGAAAAGCCGAGACGAACTATGGCCTCGCCCTCAGCACCCCCCTGCCCAGTTTTGCAGGGAGGAGTGGATAAGGATCTCCTCTTTCCCCCTCCACCTTACCAGCCCCCTCCAACTCTCTCTGACCCTGCTCCTAATGTCCCATTGCCACCACAGTCATCTTCCTCTGCTCCATCTCCTTCCGTTGATTATTGGCCCTTTGCCTATTGTCAGCAATTGTTACAGGTTCTGTTTACAACTGAGGAGTGAGAACGAATCCTGATGGAAGCATGAAAATTTATTCCTGGTCCAGCAGGGGTACCCACCATAAACCCCCTTGACATTGATGTTGGATTTCCCCTTGTCCGACCCAATAGGTATTATAACACAGAAGAAGGTAAGGAGCGCCTCAAGGTCTATCGCCAGGCTCTATTGGCAGATCTTAAAGCGGCTGCTAAAAGGCCCACTAATCTGACTAGGGTATATGATATAAGGCAGGAGGCAAATGAAAGCCCTGCTGCTTTTCTACAACAGGTGATGGAAGCCTTCAGGCAGTTCACCCCGTTTGATCCAGGGCATGCAGGTCATAAGTCAACCATGGAAATGGCTTTCATTAACCAGGCTGCACCCGACATTAAGAGAAAATAACAAAAAGTCGAGCGCCTCGGAGAAAAGACTCTCCGAGATCTAGTAGAAATAGCAGAAAAAGCGTACAATAACAGAAACAGTGCTGAGGAAAAACAAGTAAAGGCAGAAAAAGACGAAATAGAGATTTAACTAGAGTGTTGTTGGCCATAACTGCTGCTGGCCATGACTGCAAACCCAGAGGACGACCACCAGCAATTAAAGAAAATTGCTGGAAAAAGAGGACAAAAAAGAGATCCAGAGCGCTGCAGGACACCAATAGGTAAGAATCAATGCACCTATTATAAGGAGGAAGGACACTGGCTCAGAGACTACCCTAGGAGAAAAAGCACGCCTAAAGTGTTATTCGCTGGGGAAGATAGTGATTAGGAACGACAGGGTTCGGAACCCCTCCCTGAACCCAGGGTAACTCTTAAGGTAGAGAGGAAACCAACTAACTTCTTAGTGGACACTGGGGCTCAACACTTGGTATTATTAGAGGCCAAGGGGCCCACCTCATGTAACCGATCTTGGGTCCAAGGTGCCACCGGGACCATACAGTATTCATGGACTATCCCAGACTGTCCTTACCCCCTTCTGGGGAGAGACCTTTTATCAAAAATGAGGACCCGGATTCATTTTGGCCCATAAGGAGCCCCTAACTCCAGGTGCCCACATTGACCAGTGGCTCCAGAAATACCCACAAGCCTGGGCTGAAATCGGGGTCTAGGGCTGGCAAACTGTCGCCCACCCATTTTTGTTAAACTCAAACCTGGGGCTGACCCAGTTGCAGTTAGACAGTACCCCATGCCTCAATAAGCCAAGGAGGGGATTAAACCCCACATTCACCGCCTTTTAAACCTGAGTGTTTTAAGGGTCTGTCAGTCTGCCTGGAACACTCCTTTGCTCCCTGTTAAAAAGCCTGGTACTAATGACTATAGGCTGGTGCAGGACCTCAGAGAGGTAAACAAATGGGTAATGGATATATATCCAATTGTCCCTAACCCATACACTCTTCTGAGCTCCCTGCCACCAAAGAAGCAGTGGTATACCGTCCTTGACCTCAAAGACACCTTTTTCAGCCTGCCCCTGGCCCCCAAAAGTCAAGAATATTTTGCTTTTGAGTGGCATGATCCTGATATTGGCATTAACGGGCAGCTTACTTTGACTCGACTCCTCAGGGGTTTAAAAACTCCCCTACCATCTTCAATGAGGCAACGCTGAACATCCTCAAGGATGGACATAGATGGTTGTCACCGGCCAGAAAGGCCACATACCCCCACCTAAAAACCCCAGACAGATAAGAGAGTTTTTGGGGTCAGCGGGGTTTTACAGATTGTGGACTCCAGGCTTTGCAGAAATTGCTAAGCCCTTGTATGAACTGACCAAAGACAAGAGTGAGTTTCAAAGGACCCCTGAACATCAACAAGCATTTGAAACTCTAAAAACAGCTCTCTTGTCAGCACCGGTGCTGGGGCCTCCTGACATTACTAAGCCTTCCCATCTGTTTGTGGATAAAAGTAAAGGGATGGCCATGGGTGTGCTGACCCAGATGCTAGGACCCTGGAAAAGACCAGTGGCCTACTTGTCCAAACGCTTGGACACAATAGCGGCCGGATGGTCCCCCTGATTAAGGACTGTGGCTGCAGTGATGTCTTTAGTTAAAGACTCCGACAAATTGACTCTGGGACAAGCTCTTGCCGTGACCACCCCCCCATGGCAATCGAGAGGGTACTAAAACAACTACCTGACTGGTGGCTCAACAATGCCCGAATAACTCATTACCAGACACTGCTACTCAACCCGGATAAAATTCTTTTCCAGCCTCCTTTTTCGCTTAATTGGTCACACACCTACCTAATCCTGATGCAGACCCCCAGCTTCATGATTGTGCTGAGATCCTGGCCCAGATACACTGCTTCTGAGGAGACCTGACATATGTGCCTCTTCAAAATGCAGACCATACCTGGTTCACAGATGGGAATAGCTTCATCCGGGATGGGAAAAGAAAAGCAGGAGCGGCTGTGACTACCAACAATAAGTCTTTAGAGATACTTTCTCAGGATGGACTAAGGCCTTTCCTACCAAGAGCAAGACAGCCACTATTGTGGCAAAGAAATTATTGGAAGAGATCCCGCCAAGATATGGTTTCCTCAGCTTGTAGGGTCAGATAACGGACCAGCGTTCATGTCTAAGGTAAGTCAGGGAATTGCACAGTTCATTGGGGCAGATTGGAAATTATACTGTGCATATAGACCCCAAAGTTCAGGACAAGTAGAAATAATGAATAGAACTCTAAAAGAGACCTTAACTAAATTGACCCTAGAGACTGGCAGAGACTGGGTAACCCTCCTTCCCTTCGCCCTGTATCAGGTGCAAAACTCTCCCTACCAAATGGGTTTAACTCACTTTGAAATTATAGTTCTGTGACTCTTGTTAAAAATATTGTTATTCCTTTAATGTTTGCTTACCCAGATAAAGAAACTTTCTTGTGAGAAATCTGTGATATTCAGAAATGTTATAAAGTATTTGTTTGTAATCTAGAGCATTTATCTTTTCTCTCTACTTAAACTGTCTAAAATTCAAAAACACAGTGAGTATTTCTTTTATGGCAATTACAACTGTTTGCATAAGTTCAATAAGGATCTGCTCATTTTGTAGTAGGACAATCTTCATTCTTGCTGAGCTTATGTAAATAATTGGACCAGGGTTGTTAAAATTGGACTTGTTCCACCAATGCATTAGTCTCGATTTGGCTATCTCTGATAATGGAGGTTTTTTTAGAGAGAAAAACTATGTTTCAGCAATGCACTACTGTGAATGTAACTCTAGTTCTGTTGTCTTTGAATATTTGTTGTTGGATCTCAGGCTTGTTAGTCTGTGAGGACGATATTTAAAATGGGGGTCATGCCTTTTCAAAAGACTTAAAGGTGGACTTCACAGAACAAAAAGTTCAGCCCCTATTAAATAGTTTCAGGTATCTCTCTGGAGTTAAGTAGACTGACTCAAAAGAACCCTCAACTTGGTGAGGTGATCCAGATCCAGTCTATCAGCTTGAGCTGATCCTCAAAAAGACTCTGACTGCAGAGATCGCTAGCCCTGCTCCAGCCACACCCCAGAAGCTGGCTGGTCTAGCACAGCAGAAGCCTGAGGAATCACCGGTCCAATAAAATAAACTGTCCTGTCTCTTTGCCATCGGACTGGCAAATGTTGCCCTGAAAAGCTGGGGAAACAGCAAAAGTTCCTGATTATGTTCTGTTGGTATTAATTGCCTCTAATCTGGGCATGGGGTTTCAACGTGGCAAAAGGTAAGGGGAGCCTACGCTTCTACTGCCAGACTCTAATGCGGGGTCCTCGAGTGGCCACTAGATGGCCCACCAATTTGGCTAAGGTTAGTAATGTAGAAAGAATTATAAAGGCATATTGCACTTATACTCCCAAGGATCCTGAACAAATTGGCTGCCATTCTTTACAAAAGTAAACCAGGCAGCGCCAGATATTAGAAACACTTAAAGAGACCCTTACCAAATTAACCATGGAGACTGGCGGAAATTGGGTAGTTCTCCTTCCCTATGCTCTTTACAGGGTAAAAAAAAAAAAAATTCCCCTTACACAAAGAAGGGCTAGGCCAGGCTTTTTAGGGGAACAATATTACTTCTATGCCAATAGCTCAGGAATTGTACAGGATAGTCTAGCCATGGTTTGTGGCCACCACAAGAGAGGAGCCAAAACCAAAATTGGTATACTTGCAACATTTGGCTCTTATATCATTGATAAGATCATAGCACTTGTCAAAGAGCAGGTAAATGTTATTCTGTTAATGGTCTTAAGAGCGTGTAGCCTTAAGCCAAAACAATGGTAAATAGCTGACCCAGGATTGGGTCAAGTTACAAGACAGAGGGGGGAGTGTAAGGACATAGGTCTGATTCAGACTTCCCCTGTACTTAAGGGGGAAGCTGCCAGCTTCTCCGTATCATTGCCCAGTGAGGGAGGGACAACTCTTGGGGCACCCAATCAGTAGAGTCCAGCTGACACCTTTGACCTTTCTAGGGGCGGGCCTAGTCACACCCCTACATAAGGGTCCTGGGCCCTCCTCTGATTGGTCAATACTCCAAATGTTGTGATTGGCTCCCACAACTGCCAGTATTGATGGGGAAGGGTAGGGATTGGATCCCTGTGCCTGTGTCATCATTTCCTGTAACTCCCCCTTCCCAAACTCATAAAAGCCCTACACTGTCTTTGTTCGGGGCTTTCTCTCCATGTGGTCAGCGGGTTGGTGGAGTCTGAGCCCGAGCTTAAGCCTGTAATAAAGCCCTTTGCTTTTGCATGCGTGACTTGGTCTCCCTTGTAGTCTCTGGGTCTTTTTTTGGGGTGATATTGGAAACCTGGCACAACAATAACACAGTAGAAAAAAACATATTTTGGAGAGAAGAACAACTATCTTTGATATGGTCATACGTATGTGACCTTTGGCAAATGTTTAAGGTCTTAGAATATTCATTTCTCATATGCAAGAATGGAAGAGTACCTTTCTTCTGGGGTTGTTTTGAGGGTTAGTAAAATGAAATTTTAGGATAAATAATATAGAATACACAAAGCATTTACTATAGAAATTTGCCTTCAAAAAGTGTAATTTTCTTTCCTTTTATACAACTACTTCCTGATTATCCACTTTACATCCACCTGCCTGTCAGGTGTTATGTCAGGATGTAAAAAGAGTATAAATAAGGTAGCACAGAGATTATTGTCTAGCACAAAATGGTTTCTCAATGAATGAATTGGAAATATGGTGTCTGCCCCAAAAGTGCTTCAGTACAGTAGGAACACATTTGCACACATATGTGTACACATGCACACACATACACTCTACCATGTAAGGCTGACAGGGCAGGAGGAAATCTGCGGTCTTAGCCACCACTGACAGCTGACACGATGGGGAAGTCCTCATAAAGGAGAAGGGAATGAAGCTGAGACTGGAAAAATATAGGAGCATCAGAACAAGCAGAGAGGATAAGCAAATTTATTCAGATTTGAGGAATATGGTAGATGAAGGAGCAGAGAAATATGAGCAGGGACATTTTCCTCATAAATAGATACCTACACTTGATTAAAAGGAAAATGCATGAAACCAAGTGGCAGAAAAACCTGGATTTGTAGATTGTGGTAACATTGAGGAAAACCTCGAATTCCACCGACAGGAAAAATACAAAGACTTGAAAGTGGGATTTTTTTTCAATTTTTTGATTTAATTTTTTAATGTTTACTTATTTTTTAGAGAAAGACAGAAAACAAGCAGGGGAAGGCCAGAGAGAGAGGGAGACACAGAATCTGAAGCAGGCTCCAGGCTCTGAGCTGTCAGCACAGAGCCTGACGTGGGGCTTAAACTCATGAACTGTGTGATCATGACCTGAGCCAAAGTTGGATGATTAACTGACTGAGCCACCCAGGCACTCCTTGAATGTGTTTTGATGAAGGAGGTATGTAGAAAAATTAATTTAAAGCCTAATGGATTGGGAAGAAAGACTAATGGACTGAAGGAGATCAGTTAGGAGACTGCAGTTAAAATCCTTTCTTGAGGTGAAAGGGTCTTGGGTGACTTTTTGTTCATATGCATTTAGATCACAGAAGTATCCATATCAGACAACATAAACGTGATTAAGTAATCTTCAAGTTATATTGGTGTGGAGCTCTCAAAAAATTTTTCCTAGTGCCTTGGTGGCTTCTGATACCCAGGGTAAGTGGAATCAAAAATTCTCTGGATGTTGGGAGGACTTCTAGATCCTTCTAATCTGACTGGTGCAGGGAATCAGGAAGAGAATGGGCTTCAGTGTCAGATAGTTAATACTATCTTACTAATAAATGGGAGTAATAATGTGGGTAAGGTGTATTGAGTTCATCTTATCTGCTTGATTGATGCTGGTGAGTTCAATGTGGTAAATACAGGAAGGGTCAGTTTCAGACAACAGTCACAGTGGGGGCTGGATAAGCTTCCACCATGGCCATTAGTCAGTCCATTATCTGTTGCCAGTAACTCATGGCTATTTTATCTTTAACTGGTATAGCATTGAAGAGGGAACCAAAGGCAAGCTGAGGACAAAGTAAATACTTTGTAAAAGTAAACTAAGTAAACAAAGTAAAAGCAACCCCCCTCCCCTGCCCCCAGGTGGGATGTGTGTGACATTCCTTAGGCACTCCTGGGTGTCCAAGAACAAAGGAAAGGGGGCGGGGAAACAAAAACAATGGCTAACTGATAGAGATTACAGTCATACAGGACAGGGGGGTCTCCATCAGTTTATAAATATCTTAGTGAATTACAAGAAAAAGGCAATCTTATCAATAGCCTGATCTCCAGAAACCCACAGACTCTGTTTCCTGCAACCCTAACAATACCCTCCCACCATAGTGATGTGAGGAACAAAGGAAAGAAAGAAATGGTGGTAAACTCAAGTTTCTTTATAACCTGCAGCCTATCCCTGGTCACTCCAGCTGGGGAAAGGGCCTTATGTCAGGTAAACTACATCTATATTTTACTTCAAACAGACCTTTTACCCTTGCATACTCTTCCTCAACACTTCTTTGTAAGTAAATTCAGTCTTATTGTGCAGCTGAGGTTGAGAGATTAAGTGTCTTTATCATTATCACCCAGGAAGCTTGGACTGGTTAGTTCTCAGAGCTGTGAGCCCAGACATTTCCTAGGGACAGAATATTTTGATGTGAACTATACTTTGTAAAATGAAAATTTTAGCACCAAAATACAGCAGTCTTCACTGTTATTGTTGAAATCTCAATTACTGTAATTAAACCAATTACCTTCAGCAAATGAGAAGCAAAAATTGCTCAAGATCATAGATATGCATGGAGACACCACCTGTCACCAACAATAGCAATGTTCTTGCTCCACAAATGTGTCATTCTGTTTCCCAATTGTGTGGAGCCAATTTAATGAGAATGAGGATCAGGCAGATTGGATCATCACTTTCTTGGCATGATTTTTATTGTCTTAGTGAGTGAGTGCACCTGTTTGTATTTATAGGCTTTACCCAGAAATAAGTGTCTCTTCCTATGGCCCCAAGAATCCCAGAATTGACCTTAGCTAAACAAAGTAAAGTAGAAGTGGGGACCCCAGGAAAAGGAGTTGCTTCTCCAGGAATGCTGACAGAATTTCATGCTGGCTTTGAACACCGGGTGGCAGATGTGCTCTGGTTAAGATTTGATAATGGTTTTTGGAGAGCAACTTTATCCTGACAGGGACTCTGCACTCTTTTAATTAGTCACCCCTCACACACAAAGGCTACACAGGATGTTCCTGTTGAGACAGACATCTATTTTGTAATCCACAGGGAACCTGTTTTTACATTATTGATGAGTTGGCCAGGGATGCAGTTTGAGGCCTTTCAATTCATTTCAGTAATGGGATGGGGTCAGGAGGACCACAACTGCTCATTCACCTCTCAATAAGGGTGAGCATTAGGAGGAAAATGAAATCTGATTTTAAACCCAGACATTATGCTCAATACTAAACACCTTCTCCTAAGAATCTTGGTGTCCTAGGGGCTCCTGGGTGGCTCAGTCGGTTGCTTGTCTGACTTCGGCTCAGGTCATAATCTCACAGTTTGTGGGTTCAAGCTCTGTGTTGGGCTTTTCCAGAGCCTGGAGCCTGCTTCAGATTCTGTCCCTCCCTCTCTCTCTGACCCTCCCTTGCTTGTGCTGTCTCTCTGTGTCTCTCAAAAATAAATTTAAAAAAAATATGAAAAAGAATCTTGGTGACTCAAAAGAGGCTAAAAGAACAAACAGTGTGGTGCAATTTTCTCTCACTACTGTGGAGAGAGAAATGTTTTGTTGCACACCATAGAACTCTAAAGGCAGGTTGGTCATCAGTGATCATCTGATGATTAGAATCTCTTTGAGAGAGTGTTGACCCTGGCCATGGCTTAAATTCACCTGGGTGCTTTCAGAAAGTATAGGCACCTGGATGTGGACAGCAGGCATTAGCATCTTCCATTTGAAAAAGTTACATGGGTGATTCTGGAGTGAAAACGTCACCCTTGGAATAACATTTGTAATCTTAAACATAAACACATTCTCAGAATCAGCCTCACCAAGGTTACTGCTCACAGGGGTGGTTTTAGGAGCACAAAAAAACCCCAGGGTCTCTCCAATCCGTGCTCCCCTCAGCCTGTGAGGAGTGGTTCCTCCCTGTGTCCTAGGCTGAAGTACAACAGTAATGCGGGGAGTCATTCACCAGTAACCTTTAACTTTACAGTTTTGGGTTGTTTACTGTATAGTCAATAAGGCGGTTGGCATACAGCACTAGGTTGATCAGAATTAAGAAAGGTTTAGGATTTTGGCACGCTCCCAAGAGGTTCTGACTATGGGGAGGCACAGAAATTCACAACACAGGGAAGGATTCCCCTGAGCAGATTTCGAGGTTTCCCAAAAGAATATTTGTATGTTTTCCAGTTTTGAGGCTCACTGCTAAGCACTAAGTAGTCAGGTGTAATAACACAATCCTTCTCTGGAGAGGATCAGAGAGCCTGAACCCAGAGGTGTCATATACATGTTCTAATTTCCAGTCAGTGATGGAAATGAGATTATTTCTTCCTCTGAGTTATGGGGGTTGTTTTTTTTTTTCATTTTTAGTTTTTTTAAATATTTATTTTTGAGATAGAGAAAGACAAAGTGTGAGTCAGGGAGGGACAGAGAGAGAGAGAGAGAGAGAGAGAGAGAGAGAGAGAGAGAGAGAGAATCCCAAGCAGGCTCCAGGCTCTGTGCTGACAGAGAGCCTGGCATGGGGCTCGAACTCATAAGCCGTGAGATCATGACATAAGCCGAGGTCAGGCGCTTAACGGACTGAGCCACCCAGGTGCCCCTGAGTGATGAGGATTTTGGGGGTGGTGATGAGGTCTGGAGCCATTGGCCAACAAAGAAATCTTGAAACATTTTTGGTTCAAAAAACGTGATTTTATTAAAGCATGGGGACAGGACCCATGGGAAGGAAGAGCTACCTAGGGACCCTGAGAAGAGACTGATTATATACTTAGGAATTGGGGGAGGTAAAGTTAATGAGCCTAGGACTCTTGTATCACAGATTCCAAAGTTCTGTGACACCAGAAATACGTGTTTTCTATACTCAATTTATTTTTTTACAACAGGTAATTCTTTCTCAGGGGAAAAAATCTCATAAGTATTCCTCTAGAATTTAGACCAGTATTTGTAACTTTAGCTCATAAATGAAGTTGTTGACATCTGTAAACATTTCTGACATGTATCTCTTCTTTCAAGTCAAAAGAAGCAAGGTCCGGGGACACCTGAGTGGCTCAGTCAGTGGAGGTCCAGCTCTTGATTTTGGCTCTGGTCATATCCCGGGGTCCTGGAGCCCAGGGCTTGCTTGGATTCTCTATCTCCCTTTACTTCTCTCTTTAACACACACACATACACTCTCTCTCTCTCTCCCCTTTCTCTCCCCCCTCTCAAAAAAGAAAAAGAAAAAGTAAGAAAGTAAAGGGAGCAAAGTTCAGTGCTCACCATTCTCTTTAGAAAACAGAGGGCACAAATATCATCAGACAGGATAGGAGTGCAGAGGGTGGTTGAAAATCCAGCTTCTGACTCTTATAAGTCCAAATTCTAAGGCTAAAAAGTTGAATATCATCAGAAGGTCAACAGTCATAGATAAGATGAACCAAATGCCTGAAAGATCCTCCTCTTTAAAAATATGGAAATGAATTACTTTATTCATGGAGAAAACAAATTTCTTTCCTGTTTTGATTTTCAGTGACTAATCAGTTGTAAATAAGTTAGATGATGTGAACACTTTCTATTTTCTCATGATTAATTGGATAAAAGGAGTTTTGCTTGGCTTTAGACCTTCAAAGTCAGGCTCTTTTGCTTAAGGAAAGGTGCTTTCTTTCAGTGATTGACTGAAATACCACATTTGACAGAAAAGGTTGAGATATTTGCATAACACATCTGTGATTTTTGCCTGATAAACATGAACTGATTTACTGGTTTCCAATAAATAATTTATGGGGTTTATTCAATTTATTCAAGTGAGAGAGATCTCTACATTGTAATGAAAATGATAATGGAGTGTCTTGAATGCTATGCAAAGGCCATTCTCATTATAAATTATACAGGTAATTGTAAAGGCTCTCTGCATTGTATGAACTTTAATGAGGAGGACAATAGGAGTGAAAGCTTGCTAATATAATTTGACTGGGAAGTAGGAAGGCTGATGATAAATAGTGAAAAGATCTCTCTCACTTGAATAACCCATAAATTATTGCACTTTATGGCCTGCAAATTAATTTGAGCTTAGTTGTAAAGTTAGAGATAAAATTTTGTATTTTTTACATTATTTTGTTAATGTCATCTAATTACATCCTACATGTGTTGTTTGGCCTTCATGACATGGTTCCACAAAGTTTCCATTTATCATATCCTGCTTTTGTTATAGCAGAGTTAAAAAGGAAATAAAATTATATCTTGTATATATATTTTGCATCATAAGTGGAAAAGTAAACTCCAGACTTAGAAGGTCATAGCTGTTCTGGAAAAATCAAATAAATTGTGTGTGTGTGTGTGTGTGTGTGTGTGTGTGTGTGGTTGTGCGCGTGAGCATGTGTGTGTATAACCAAAGAATAGTCCATAGGAAAAGTAGGTTTTTCTCAAAAGAATAAATTATAGCACCATTATGTAAAAATTTTGTTTCTTTTCTTAATATTTTCCACCTGTACCCTATTAGTTATTTCGGTTTGAGAACATGATTTTAAACAGGAATGGGGGTTTCTCCTTAATGTTTGGTGTTTTTATGCTCCCTTCTGCATGGTCCTATTTGTTTGTCTCTTTAGTAAAAAGTAATCATTCAAAAAAAGTGTCTCTTTATTACGGTTTTTTCTTCTTACCACCTAGGCTGTATGTAGTTGTTCAGAACCCTTCCTTAGAGCATTGGTTCTCAATCTTGGCTGAATGCGGGACCTCTCTGGGGAACTTACAAAACAAAACACTCATGCATGGTGTCATCTCTACAGATTCTTGTTTAATAACTCTTTAAAATGCTCTCCAGGAGATTATAAGGCATGAACTAAGTTTAGAGCATTGTTTATGGCCAATTCATTCTTAATGCTGTTTAATATCAATCACGCTTTGTGCATAATTTATTACTATAATTTGCTAGGGAATGGGAGGAACTGTCCCTGCCTGACCTCTGTTCCTCAGTACGCTGGGAACGTGGGACTTGATGAAGTCCCGGGAGGGTTCGAAGGACGGAGCCTTCCTGGTCACCAGCCAAGTGCATCAAGCATCACAACACCGGAGATATACCCACATGTAGTTGCAATATGTTCCCGTCCTGTCCTTTCTTTATCTGTAACTATTGTTCTGATGAATCATTTACTGTGCTCACCATGCTGGCAAGGAGGGTATAAAATAAGATGCTGTCTTGAAATAAAGTTTGCCATTAGCCATCAGCTCTTGGTCTGTCTCCATTGCTTTCAGGGACATCCACGTTTCCATTAGGGAATGTCCCTTGTCCATGTTTCCATTAAGTCTTTGGGAACGTTCCTTGTCTACATTTCTCTTAGCCATCAGCTTTCGGGAATGTCCTTGTTTCCATTGGCCATCAGCCTTTGGGAACGTCATTGTGTTGTTTGTCATCTCCCCAGAACCCCTTCCCCCAAGGAAGACGTACCACAAGTGGTGCCTGTATAGGGACCTGGACACACAGAACGATGAGAACAGGTGGTGGTAAGTCAGACACAACCCTGGCATGGGGCAAACCCACGGCAAATTTAAGACTTTTACTTCTTTAATACATCATTTATTTTGCACTGCTGGCATGCATGTGGTTCGTTCACACTTGGAGGACTGCATCTCTGTGGTCCACGAGTATAATCCCTGATTCCTTGATGAAGGGACTCTAGATGAGGAAACATGGGAGCATGTAAAACATAGTGTGAAGGGAACATAGCAAAGAGGGGAAAAAATTCTATATGGCTTTTGGCCAGTATGGGCCTTAATTAGAGCTGTACTAGGCCCCTTCTAGGCAGAGGAAAAACCCTTTTTGATGTTTCAGCAGCTTCTCTTCATGAATATGAAATAGGAAATTCTATAGAACATGAAGATAATATGGAGTGATCTTATGCGACATTGGAAAAAGATAAATTGGCTAGCTCTCCCTCGCCATCTCACCCTTGCTCCATGGCGCTGCTGCTGCCATCTCCCGGTTGAGTGCAAACCAAAGGTAAGAACGTTCAGTTCATAGATGAGGATAATCGGAGTTCTTTGGAGGACCACTGAGTGGAAGCCCTCACAGAGCAGTCAAAAAAGGCTATGCAAACTTCTTATCAGCGTTCTTGTTTGCGTCATCATTTTGCAAAGGTCCAGTCTATGGTGTACTACTTTTGCTTTCTTGCATTGCACTGCACTGTATAACAGCCCAGCAGTATGGCAGTAGAACTCTATTGTATGGGAATGGAATGAGAAACGTTGGCTGCTTTAAAAAAGGCTATTACTATATATGGTCCTCACTCTCCTTATTCTAAGCAAATGCTGACTGTATATGTTAAACATGATCATAATTTGATGCTTTGCCTCCTCCTCCCACCCTCGAGGTCAAGGAAAGAAATGCACTTCTATGGACATCTAAGTCTTGGGAGCGAAGAAGACATTCTTGTCTTTCCTGCCACCTTGAAAATGGCCCCAATAATCTGTGAGAGGCATCTGTCCAAACTTCTGGAGGTAGGTCAATTTATTATCAGAATTCTGAATGCACATGTGCCTTTGTCTAAAGAGTTAAATAAAAGGCTGGATGCAGCACTACTTCCCGCCCTACGGCCACACCAAAACATTGGTCGGGCCCTTATATAAATCTGCAAAACTGTTTTGTGGCCACTTCTTTACCTGTTTTGTCCTATTGTCATTGTCATTGTTTTTTGGTCTTATCTGTAAAAAGTCTATAAAAGGGAATATAGTGACCTCTGGTATATATATAAATGTGAATATGTGACTCAATCTGGTTTGCCTGACAGGTTCTACCTCAGGACAGAGACTTTGGAGACATATTCCCATGCAGCTGCCAAAACAAATTTTGTTTCTGCGAGGTTCCCTGTCTTCTTCAGACTGACATGAAATGCCCTACATAATTGACTCCTCAAGGCCTCATGCAACATCAGTTCCTTCCCTTGCCCTAAATATAACAAAAACCATGGAGGTCAAATTTCCCCACCAACTTTCTAGGACAAAAATGACTGTTGGGGAACAAAATGTCTTCTATGGGCTCAAATAAAACTTATTCATTGTTTGACTTAATTTAAGTCTATTAGTTTAAAATAAACAATATTTATCAAAACATAAAAAAACAAACCTGTATTCTACCTAGATTTGCTAAAGATAAATAAGTTTCTATTATTTCTGTTCCAATTTGTTAACAAAAGAATGACTTAAAGTGATGGTTAATTTGGTCTGTCTCAGAGTTTTCATGGGTAATTGCTAAGATATCCTTAAGGGTTAAAGTTTTGCTTACATGATGGATTAAAATTAAATTCCTTGGCTATCTAATAAGATAAGAAGCTAAAGCATTAATTACTAGATATAGGTTTATGCTTTTGACTTGTTATAAAAAAACGAAGATATTTAAAACTGTTAAAAAACATGCTTTGTGCTTAATTGGTCCATAAATTTACCATAACAATTAGCTGAAGGGCATAGTCCAATAGTCCAAATTGCATTCCAAAAAATTGGCATCTTATTGTAATTGATCTTGAGGATTGTTTTTATAATATACTTCTCCATATGGCAGATTGGCAACATTTTGCCTTCTCCTTACCTTCTATTGATAATCAAGCCCCTAGAGAGCAATATCAATGAATGGTCCTTTCTCAGGATGTGATAAATTTTCCAACTATATGCCAAACTTTTGTTCACCAGGTTCTTGTTCCTGTCTATGTGCAATTTCCAACCATATACATTATTCATTAGATGAATTGCATTTTGTTCACTAAGGATACAATGCCCTGGTACAACAGACGTCGGCTATGTCTTATGATTGTCTCAAAAGGGCAGGGTTGATAATTGCTCCTGGTAAGATACAAATGTTAAAATTCCACTAAATAAACTTCAGACTGTTAAAAATAAAACGAAAATGTAACCCTAAATACAGGAAGATAAAAAATATATGATATAAAAATGTATTTTTATTAAAGATAAAAGAAAGTAATTCTGTCCTAAATGGGACTGGTTATTTAGAGAAAATGACTATTGGAAAAAATTTAAAGGCAAAAACAAAAGGTTATAAAAAGTTCATAAAGGTCAATCATTAAAAAGAAATTTTATATGTACTCCAGTTATAATAAATAAAAATTTAAAAGTGCACTGATATAAGGCTAAGACTCTGCCTTTCTGTTCAAAAGGCAGAGTTTTCTTAACTTGTTGGTCTGCTCTTGATATGACTATGTAGACAAGGGTTTTCTCCTTAGTTACAACTTCTTAATGTTAAAGAATCTAAATTTTGCTAACTACTATATAATGCTATACATTCGCCTTTAGGATCTTTTATTGCCACTTTGGCTTACTAAATACAGTTTTAAGATTTGTAATAACCTGTAATTTTATTTAAAATATGTTTTATACCCTCCTTGGGTGGCCTAGTGGTCCCCCAACATATTGGTGCCAAGCTTGATGCAGATGCCCAATCAGCATCATGTGCTGCAACCCAGAGATCCTAGACTAGGGCAATCCTCTTGCCTTGGCCTCCTGGGTGGCTGGGACTACAGGCACACACCTATTCTGATTCACTAAAACTATTGGTTTTGCCTCTACAAAAGAAGAACACCAAATACTCCACACCAATGCTGGCCGCTTCTGTCAACAATACAAGACCCCTTATTCATAAGTTCATACACGTGCACAATTGTCCTATTTACAGGTCTCTTCATCTTCAACAGGCAGCACCAGGCACCAACCTACATGGAATAAGACCTAATATGTCACTCACTATCTCTCCTTTAAGCACAAGCGATATATTCATGTTCTTATTAATACTTTTTCAGGATTCATCTGGACACAGCCTATGACGTACAACTGTCCACCATGTTAAACAAATTTTATATGCAACTTTCATGTTTCTTGGCACCCCTGATAACATCAAGACCACTAACACTCCTACCTATATTTCAGCCAACTTTACCACTTTCTTTTGGGAATGGTCCATTTTGCATGTGTGCAGCATCCCATATAATCCCCAAGGACAGGCATTTATTGAGTACACTCATCAAAGCTTAAAATTACAATTACAAAAAATAAAGGGGGAATTCCTGGAGGGATTGGAGGGATGCCGCCACAAACTTTAGTACACATAGCACTTTGGCTCTGTAGGCTATTAAATTCTTGAACCTGCCACCTACTGCAGATCCTATTTTGCGTGCTCAGCACCATTTTTCTGCACTACCCCCACTCTCTCACCTTAATATTCCTGTTTTTGTGAAACTGCACAATTGAGATAAATGGCGTCTAGCTGCTTTGTTGTGGGAGGGTCCTGGTTATTCCCTTCTTTCTACAGATGGCAGACATGTCTGGGCACCCCGCTGATGTATCCGGCCACAGGCCCACTCCTCCCTGGATGGCACCTCTGCCAATACACAGCCTTCCTTCAGGAATGCAAATGGCTGTGCCTCCCCTATGCCTCCAAATAACCTGACACATCGAGTAGCTACATTAACCTTTACTAGTCCCAACTGTGAATGGAGCCAGCCTTCCTCTGCCCCACCAACTTGGGGCCGATTGAAACACCTGACCCAAAAGGCGAAATAAGTAGTGATGACTACTGGGCAACGACTGACCCCTACAACATTGTTCCTGGCTATGATTACTGTTATCTCTTAGTCTCCCCAAGTTGTATTTGCTGAACATAACTTTTGGGCCTATGTTCCTCATCCTCCACTGCTACGACATATAGAATGAACTGAAACTGGCCCTACTGTGTTTTGTAACAACACTATTTATATGCTGGCTGCCGGGGGCCTGGCATATCCAGGGTTCCTTCAGAAGAAGGAAAAAGCTTCAATTTTACTTTGAGATATTCTGCACTCACTTTATGTATTGGGATGGATTTTCTTGTTTTCCCACACAAATACAGACATGGGCATATATCTTACCTCCATCTCACACGGTAAGGACCTTATGAGCCTGCCTACTGCCCTCAAGTTACAGTTTATAGAAAAGAACACTAATAATTCAACAGGAAGTTCCAATGAGTCTTTATGTCAGACTATGACTTATAAACATTATGTGTTTGCCCTTGTCCATTGGTCCCAATGCTGTGGCCCACACGAAAAAATAGTTTCTTCTAATAACTCCCTATATGCTTAGGTAGATTGGGGAATTCATGGTAAACTCCTAACCAGTTGTTCAGAGGATTATAATGCCATGGTATGTGATTATATCTCTAACGTTACTCAGCTTCAACTTAGTTTATGTCATAATACCTCTACTCATATCCATCATTCTGGCCTTATGGCTTGGCACAAGGGTAGTTTAACCTCCCCTCATCCCAGGTAAATTGCTCCCATGATGGGACCTGAGCAGTGGGACCTATGGAAGTTGGCAGCTTCTACACAAGAAAGGGCCACTTTTTTTTTGGCAACTTCTTTGGCACCTCACATTCTATAGCAAATTATCGGTTCACTAGAAACCACACATTTTGTACTTCCAGTTGTGTTAAAATGCCATTTGTATTGGCCATTGGCACCATAGTTTTCAATAATACTGAAAAATTTTTGTCCTTTTTGGATTGTAAATTGTATTATTGCCTGGATTCTACCCTAAACATAGATTTAAAAAATCAGTCTCTAATTATTTTGCAGGCTCAAACAGGGCTCTGGTTACCAGTAGTCTTAACCGGCCTTGGTAGAAAGACTCATTAGGTAGTCTGGTCTACCAGATGTTATCACAATTATATCACCGGTCCAAGCAGTTCCTTGCTAAACTCATCCTAAACATAATCGGCCTCATCTTCATAGCCACTACTGCTGCTGTTACAGGTGTAGCATTACAAACTCTATTCAGACCCACCAATTTGTTGAAAATTGGCAGAAAGACTTGCATACTTTATGGACTTGACAGTCTGTTATTGATCAGGAACTTGAATCAAAAGTAGAAGATCTACAACAGGCAGTACAATGGCTGAGGATCAAGTCTGGCTTTACAACACCAAATCATGTTGCAAGGCGATTAGAATACCACCCAGTTCTGCATTACTCCTGATAAGTATAATGCTAAATACACATGGGCCCCCATCCAACAACATTTGTAAAATTTTCATGGCAACTTTTCATTAGACATTCACCAATAATTAGCTGATGTTTCTTCTGCCCTCAATACACAGATCCCTAACATCCCTTATGACAAATTGACTTTTGAGTTGGTGAAGGGCCTTCAGGGTCTAGACCCTAGAGGATGGTGGCAGATTTAGGGCATTCCTTAGGTAGTTCAAGAATTGATTTGCTCATAATGTTGTGCTTGTTTATTATAGGATATCACAGTCTCTGGTGTCATCTCTGAGAGTGGCCAATCCCCTAGCACTTAACCACTATGTTAGCCTTATGGTGCAAAAGATAACAAAGGATTTTAAAACTGAGACATTTATCTTTTCTCTATCACTAGACCCTCTAAATTCAATTACTCCCAATGAGTGTTCTTTCTTTTATGGCAATTGAGATTGTTTGCATGGGTTCAATAAGAATTCGTTCATTTGACACCATTGGAACTACTGGTTATTTTACCAAGGCTTTGACTAGAATGTTAAGTTTGAGAGTCATACATAGATTCGGATATCACCAGATAGCTTTTTTTTTCCATAATATTTTATTGTCAAATTGTTTTCCATACAACACCCAGTGCTCTTCCCCTTAAGTGCCCTCCACCATCACCACCACCTCTTTCCCCCCCTCCCACCAGATAGCTTTGAGGAAGTGGGGTTAACTTTATAAAACTTGGAGCCCTAAAGCCTCTTGGAAATGCTGGCTGAATACCTTGCTTACAGATTTCTTGGCAACCTCTCTAGGTGAGTAAAGAAGGTCATTTCCTGGAAGGTGCAGGAAACTTAGCTTATCTTGGGGACCTCATGGAGAGGAATTCACCCAACTCAACTGGTATTGCAAGCCTGTCTGAAAAGCACTTGACTTGGCTTATGGCCTTGAGAGGCTATTACTAAGGATTCAACCTGGAGATTCCTTATAAAAGATTCCAGTAAAGCAGATTTTTCATACTCTTCATGAGCATTTTCTATTCTTGGGCTTGTTCTTGTTGGGCTTATGTAAATAATTGGGCCAAGGTTGTTAAGACTGAGCTTATTCCACAAACACATTGGTTTATCTCTGAAAATGGAGGTTTATGAAAGGGAAAAAAATGTTATAGTGCAAAAAATAAAAAGGGGGAATTGCTGGGGAATGGGAGGAACTGTCCCTGCCTGACCTCTGTTCCTCAGTACGCTGGGAACGTGGGACTTGATGAAGTCCCAGGAGGGTGTGTGGGATGGAGCCTTCCTATCACCAGCCAAGTGCATCAAGCATCACACTGGAGATATACCCACACATAGCTGCAAAATGTTCCTGCCCTGTCCTTTCTTTATCTGTAACTATTGTTCTGATGAATCATTTACTGTGCTCTTCATGCTGGCAAGGAGGGTATAAAATATGATGCTATTTTTAATAAAGTTTGCCATTAGCCATTGGCTCTTGGTCTGTCTCCATTGCTTCCAGTATGTCCACGTTTCCATTAGGGAATGTCCCTTGTTCACATTTCCATTAAGTCTTTGGGAACGTCCCTTGTCCACGTTTCCCTTAGCCATCTGCTTTTGGGAATTTCCCTATTTCCTTTGGCTATCAGCCTTTGGGAACGTTATTGCATTGCTCGTTGTCTCCACAGGACCCCTTCCCCCGAGGAAGACCTACCACAATCATTTAAGAATTTTCTTTCTTGGGGGAACATAATGTGTGATTTTTTTTCAAAGTTATAGGACAAATAGAACCATTATTTTTGTTTTTTGATGCATATAAATAGAAGTTATCACTGACTCTTTATGTTTCTGTCAGATACAAACATTTCTTCCTCTTGGAAGTGTTTTTATGATGCTTTAAATAATCATTTCTGGTATTTCATGGAATCGTATCATAATTAGATAGAACCTAATATTTCAGCCCAAGCGTTGAGAACTTGAGGGACACTGGAAGGGAGAAGCACTACTATAAGAAAGTGAGACTTATATTTCACCCAAAACGTTGGAATGATAGTCCCATTTAATCATTCGAAGTCCCCATATGGAGGGACACCTGTGTGGCTCAGTCAGTTAAGCATCCAACTCTTGATTTCAGCTCAGGTCATGATCTCATGGTTCATGAGTTTAAGCTCCGAGTAGGGCCCTGCACTGACAATATGGAGTCTGCTTGGGGTTCTCCCTCTCCCTCTCTCTGCCCCTCTCCCTGCTCATGTTCATTCTCTCTCTTTCTCTCTCTCTCAATAAATAAACGAAAACAATTTTTAAGAAGTCCCCAAAGGAAAATATATTAACAGAATAATATGGTAGAACCAAAGAACATTTTTTATTATGCTCTGGACCTGAAACCTATTGTAGAACTTTTATGGCCTATATTCAGTCATATGGACAACTTATTTTTTCCACATTCTAAGGCAGTTCTGGGGTCTAGAGCCAGTACAAGTTTCATGGCTTATGTCACTTGTTGTCCATTAGATTGATCTTAGATTTAAAAAACAAAAAACAAAATTCTACTGTTGCTGGGCTTCTCCTTCCCCTGCCACCAGAGATACTGGCTAGATCTGTATAATACATGGCTTGGCCAAGATCATTTGAAAAACCTAACAAGGTGGATTCTAATGTGTAAGCATGGATAATAATCACTAGTCTATTTTGTTTTTTTCCCACTAAGTGCATTACTCAGTCTCAGATCTTTCTGCTTCAATGGCAGAGTCAGAGCACCTAGTAATGAATAAAAAGACGAGCCCTAGAGGCCCTCAGCAAAGGGTCATCTCAGTGCTCACCCTTCCTCTACCAGCTGGGAGGAGGTAGATCTATCAAGAGAGAAGGAAGCAAAAGTGAAAGAGATGGACAGTTTCTTTCCTCACAGAAAAGAGTAGGCCTTGTTTCTGGCTTCCTTTTTCTAGCTGCAAGGAATCAAGGGAATACAAGCAAATAACATATATTTATGCACATGATCTTTAACTCCCTTGAGAATGGACATTCCAAGAGAGAGGTCAATCCAGAGAGAGTTTTTGTCCTTAAAAGTAGAATGAGATGTGAAGGTCAGGAAAGTATCACAGTCCTGATCCCTCTCTCATGACACCACTTACTCACTTACTGAGTCCCTGGCTCTATACTTGTGATCATGAGATAGGCAGTTTAATCTCTTAAGGCCTTTATTAATGGCTCTGATGTCACTCTAAAATCCTTTTTGAGGTAAGCCCCTGTACCATTCTGTACAATACCTTAAAAATGATCCTCTTTTTTGACTTGAATTTTGTTTCAACATGTTTTATTTGGTCCTTGTCAAGATTATAAATCTTGGAATCATATCACTTGGGTTTAGTATCCTAGGGTCATTAATTACTACCTCCGTTGACCTCAGTAAAATGATGTTTTTCTGAAGCTCAGTTTTATCAACTTTACAGCAATTGTACCCAGTCCATAACATTGAGTTAAACAATAAAATATAAATAATAACAAATAATAAGTGGGGCACCTTGGTAGCTCAGTCAGTTAAGCATCCAATCCTTGATTTTGGCTCAGGTCATGATCTCACGGTTCATGAGTTAGAGCCCCGCATTGGGCTCTGCGTTGACAGCACAGAGCCTGCTTGGGAATCTCTCCCTCTCTCTCTGCCCCTCTTTCACTCATGCTGTCTCTCTCTCAAAAATATATAAACACTAAATAAGTAAATAAATAATAAAATGGGAAATACATTTTCATTTTTTTAACGTTTATTTATTTTGAGAGAGAGAGAGACAGAGCGTGATCAGGGGAGGGGCAAAGTGAGAGATGGAGACACAGAATCTGAAGCAGACTCCAGGCTCTGTGTGAGCTGTCAGTACAGACCCTGATGCAGGGCTCGAACCCATGAGTGAGATCATGACCTGGGCCGAAGTCGGATGCCCCAAATAATAAATACATTTTAAAAATAAAATAATATATTTTCCATCACATGGTTAGAACTCAGTCAGTGCTGGATACTCCTCTATTTCCTAAGATTAGTTCATATCTCTGTATTTTTTGTCCTGGCACAACTCTAAGTCCTCCTTACCCTGCATGGTTATTATGCCACTGTACCTCTCTATTTGGAATTCCTTATCTGTGAAAGTTTCACCACAAATGAGGACCCCCATATCATATTCCTGCTAATTTACTTGTTTTCTATTTTCTTCATTTTAAGCATAATTCTTGCTTTCCCCTTGGGTTTCCTTTTATGTACAACCTTGTTCATTGTTCAAAACCAGATGCTGAAGCCACCTTTGCTATCTCTCAGTGAAGAATAAAGTGAGAGATTTAGTTAGGCCTTTGAGCTCACCATCTCTGTTCTCTTTAGCCTCTATGAATAAACTGAATTTAAAGAGAGACCCTCATTATATACACTTGAACTTTAATTTCTTGGTATGCTCCATTTCTTGGAACAGTAGTGTAGTCACTTGACCATATGTAACAATATTCTTTAGTCTTTGGGATAAAGTAAGAGGTAACTGAAGGGAATATAAAGGAGGTCTGAACTTCTCCTAATTAAATCTCAGAGTCTAACACAGATCTCGAGCCTGCTTTTCACTGGAAACTCAGGAATTCATCAGAAAGCTCAGTTAAGTGCCTGCACTGCTGGTTAACAGTCTCTCTCTCCACAATGGTTTATTTCATGAGCGTTTGTATCTCTCTGTAAAAGCTCTTTAACTCTCAATGTAAGGTAAGGCAAGACTTTGTTGATGTAATTTCCTCTGGTTGTAGAGAGGTGTCTTGTGTAGGCAAGGTTTGGAGCAGTTAAGGACACTGGTTTCAAATTCTGTAACTACAACTTATTTATCATGTGAACTTTGATCCAATTAATGTAACTCTCCAGGCTTTCATTTCTCATCTGGAGAATGGGGAGAATGTCTATATCATACCCACCCAGTGGTATTATTTTGAGAATTAAATCAGACAATGCATGTTAAGCATTGGCAAAAGATACAGCACACCATGAACATAAAATGAATTGTTTCCCATCTCCATTATCCTCCTCCTCACCATCATCTCTGGAGAATACAAGATAATGGGAGACAAAGAAGATTTAAAGAAGCAGAGTATGGGGAGAAAGAAGGTCTGCCAAAGATAGGAAATTATATTTCTATGATCATAAATAATGATGGTTACTATTTGTTGAGTACTTTTTTTGTTGTAGATGTTAGGGATGAGCTTTGTATATATTATCCATTTTAATTTGTATAGTGAAAACTCAGTTCTTGAAAAAAAATTAATGTTTTATTTAATTTTAAGAGAGAGAGTCTGAGCAGGGGAGGGGCAGGGAGAGAAGAAGACAGAGAATCTGAAGCAGGCTCTAGGCTTTGAGTTGTCAGCACAGATCCCGATGTGGGGGCTCGAACTCATGAACCTCAAAATCATGACCTGAGCTGAAGTTGGACACTTAACTGACTAAGTCACCCAGGTGTTTCAACACTATATATATATATATATTTATGTGCCTTTTGCAAAGGTGGAAATAAAGGTCAGAGAAATTAAACATGTTACTCAAGGACACATAGTAAGGAAATGAGTTTGTGCTTTCCACTTTTCAACACTTACTTTCTTTTACTTCAACGTAAAAGACTTCAATGTCTTGGTCTTTTTATTTCTTTATGCCAAACTTTGGGGGTCTTTTTTGGGAGGACAAGGAGTAAATGGAAAAGAGAAGAAAGGAAGAAAACATAGGAGAACAGGAGATGAAAGGAGGTAAAATTACAGGATGACAAAAAGAAATGGATGGGGAACGGAAAGCTGGTCCAAAGCAAGTTAAGTTGTGGGGTTATCATGTGAATTCCTGATACTTTTATCCTGGTTCATTGACCAAATTGTAATGACACAATTAGGCATCAGGAATACAGAACTAAATTGGCACAGTCCTTCATCTTTCTTCCCTTCTAGACTCTGTGGCTGCCTAGCTGGGTCCTTCAAAATGATCAGAGTGTAGTAGTGAAATCCAGATGACCACTCACAAGCTTCTATTAATAGTGGGACAGGTTCTCAAAAGGAAGAAATTCAAAGCAGGATGTGTAATGTAGGGGGGTGTGGTAGGGTGTGGGTCAAGCCAAGTTTAACACCTACCGAACATCAGTGACCCTTTAAGTCAACTTTCAGGGTGAGTGAGGATTTTCAAAGGATTTTTAAACACACCTGAAAAGTCCAAGATCCTGGGACTGTGCTGTTTCCCTTATTAGTCATTTCATGTTTTTAAAGACTTTTGTTCCTTTCAAAGGAAGGAATCTTACATTGAAGATAACTGATCTAAGTGAAGACGTTCAAGATGAAGATCTTCCCTGCCTTTTCTTCACTTCCCTCTGATTTATCTTCTTGGAATTTTTGAGGATCTTGAGAATTGTTTTACCACAGTAAGCATCTCTTGTCCTTAGAGAAGTCACAGAACCTAGGCATGGTACAACTTTATTTTAGCTCATTCATATGGACCTAAAGTAAATACTTAACTATAACATGGTGCCCACAGTTAGGGAACCTTGAACACTGTGCTATTTTATTTATTGACTGCATTTATTAATCAATTGCTGATCAGCCTTAGTAATTCCATGCAGAAATCCTCCTTTGTAGTGTTTGGGAATTGTGAGAAATCAGAAATATGGAAAAAAGAATTATTCTGAAAGAATTAAAGCTTAACTGTCAGCATAGACACATTACTGATTTGAAGGAATCTATTGAGTGCAAGTCAAAAGCAAGAACAGGAAAAGCTGACATATGTAGTCACATTTCAAGGTGACCTTTCTGGGAGCTGAGACGGGAAGAGAGAAATGGTTATAACATGTCAGTCTTCTTGCAGCTATGGTCATGGTATCCTAAGGAAGTTTTTTGGAACTGTCTGCTTCTCACAGGGGCTCATTCTTATAAACAAGAGATATTAATATTAATGTTTACATGCAGGATATACTTTATATAAATTCTATGAGTGGCATTCCAAGACATAACAAGTCTTATAGGCAAAATTGTCTTAAAATTAGCCCTTTTTTCAAATAATTCCTAGTAGTGCTGCTAACTTTCCCATAAGATCTGAATTACAGATGATTGGAGTACACCTAGTATTGTTTGCTTGTATTTTCCAGGATCTAAATTTATAAATGCTTTAACAGAGAAATGAGAAGAGAAAGGTGTGTACATTTTTGTGGAATACTCTGACATAAGATCACAAGCTGATGTAAGATCAGTATTAGCAAAAGCAATGTCAAACCCAAAATGAAAGCATATATGAAAGTTGTTGTAGGTTAACAAACCTGCGTAAAATGGAAAATCATTAATTGGCCGCTTTGGCTTCTGCAGATTGCTTTGTGAATGCATCTCTCGGTTCACTGTTCTGACTAACTGCGTGATAACAGCTAAAACATTGAGATAAAAGCCTATGTAGCTCCCTGTTACATTTATCAGAAGGTGCTGACTGCCTCATCCAGCTTCTGTAACTTTGGCTGCTTGCAAAATGCTCCCCCACTCCTTTCACTAAGATCCAGCCAGGGCAAGGCCAATGCTAACATGTAAAAAGTCATGTAGTCAAAAGTCATGTAGTCACTGCCTTGTAATATCTTAGGTGTTTAACTATGATTGGTTAACTAAATAATGATGTATTCTGCCTTGCTAAAGTTCATATAAGCTCACTGCCACCTTTGTTTGGGGCCATTCTCTGCTGCTTAACACCAGGGAAATCAGGTTTGGCCTGGCCATAAATAAAATTATGCCTTGCTTCTATTGGGCTTTGGTGGTCTTTTTGTAATGACCCTGTAACAAAAGTGAGCTCATCAGAAGCAGCATATATACTAATTCCTAATATAAATATGTTTTTAATGCATCTTAATTCAAACAACATCACTGTAAAATGAAAAAAAATTTGTACTTATCACAAAACAAAGATTGAAAATACTGGACATGGCAATTAATGTTTTTCTGCTTTAACATTTCATCTTAATATCTCTAAAATATAAAATATTTGTGTGTTATTGAGAAACAATTTTGTCACAATATATTGATTCATAGTAATAGTAAAACTATGCATTTATTACTAGGTTCTAATTTTTATAGAAAACCTCCGCAAATTTTAGTATAACTCTGTCACAATAAATAATTTACTGATTATGTACTGATTACTTTTGACTGAAATACTAGCACTCAACCTTGCTGGTTCTTGCCAAATTTGCTGTGGCTGATCTCAGCTTCCCTTTTTGTGCAGGAATGCCCCACCCCATCATTTGCCACAATCCCAAAGTGAACAATTTAAGTTGCTACATTTCTAGCCTGACTCATCTGAACATCAGATTTGACAATATGTGAAATGGTAAGAAATATATTTATATTGGCCTCTGTGCCTGGTTCCTGGCACAGAGCTCCTAAAACTTTTGTAATGTCCTAAGTGATAAGAGTACTAGGAACAATTTTTTGTTTGTTTTAATATTTTGTCTTTGATCCAGGTTCCTGACACAGGACTCCAAAATCCCTTAGATTTTCCTAGATGATAGGAATGTGTTTTGTTCTAATAAGGCCACTCTGGTTAGCTTCTTGATGGCTTCCGGATGGGGGTCTGGTCACCAGAATGACCAAGTCATGAGGAGAAGCTTGGAATTTTAAGCCTCCATCCTACATTCTGCAGAGGGGGGTGAGGGGATGGAAGTGGAGTTAATAACTGGTCATGCTCATGTGAGCAGGTCTCCATGAAAATCCCAATAGCAAGGGGCTTGGACAGCTTCTGGGCTGGTGAACTTATACATGTAGTGGGAGGGTGAAATATCCCAACTCCAGGAAACAGAAGTTTCTGCACCTGAGACCTTTTCAGATTTCACCCTAAGCACCTTCATCTAGCTGTTCATCTTCATTCTGTATTATATATTTTATAATATAATAAACTGGTAAAGGTTAGTGTTTTCTTAAAAGATATGGGGTATTCTGGCAAATAAGTGAATCTAAGAGGAATGCTATGGGAGCCTCTGATTTACAGACAAGTCTGGCAGAAGTTGTGGGTAACCTGGGGATCCACAGTAACAGTGACTGGCACTTGAAGTGGGTGGTGGTGTCCTGGGACTGAGCCCTTTACTTGTGGGATCTGATACTGTCTCCAGGTAGACAATGTTAGAATTGAGTGAAAGTGTAGGACACCAGCTGGTGTCACAGAGAACTGCTTGGTGGGGGGAACCTGTACACAGCTGATGTCAGAAGTTGCTATGAGTGTGGGAGCAGCGTAAGAGAAAAGGAGACAGGTTTTTCATGACATAACTCTTCCTCTGATCAGCATTCTTTATCCCCACAATCCACACTCCAGAGATTAAGAACATATTATCTCATCAGGGTCTGTTTAGAAGTTCACATAGTTTGTACCTGCTCAAGTGTTCCCTGTGTCTTTTCATGACTCCCAACTCCTCGAGGCTCTCCATTCTTGTGCTCACTCCAGAGCTCTCAGCTTTTCCTCTGTCCTCACTCCCTGGTGAAATGGGTTCTCTTCTCTTAAGCCTCTGTTATTTAAAGAAACAAACTAATTTATACCAAAGCTTAATTCTGTGGTTCCCAGCCATGGCCACATTAGAAACACTTGTGTTCCTTTTCAAACTTATCTGCTCTGATCTCCAACCCATCTAATTAAATAAACATCTGTGGGTGCGTGGTCCAAACACCAAAAATTCTAGAAGCCTCTCAGGTGATTCTCATGTACAATCAGCACTGAGAACCACTGTGGTAATGGCTCACAGGGACCCATATAACGTATTTGAATATGAACTGAGACTTTCACCGTGGTGAGACAGTCAGTCTTTGGCAAGGAATTTATTGGCCAAAGGGCTGGGCTGAGATGGAGGAAAGGGGCTCCTCTAATCCTCACCAATCAGGGCTTGCTCAGAGAAGAGTTTGGTGATGAGCAGATCCTTGCTATGGGCCTTTCTTCTCTCTAAGATGAGGAAGAACACAGGATGGCAGCAACATACAGCAACATACTAGGAACGTGTTGCTGGAAGTTGAAGGATGAATGTTTGCTGTGTTAGGGACTCATTTTCTGAAGCCACATCCTGTAGCAAAGACAGAAAAGGCATATGGCATATTTTGCTCTTGTCCCCTCTGAATTGGTGTACACGTACGTGTTCTTGTAAAAATAGATTCTGTTTCATCCTGACTTTTAGCTAGAGATAAGGAGACTTCCAGAGATGCTCAAATTCCTAATCTGGTGCTTGACACACAGGATTATTCTTTCATTTCAATTTATATCCATAACCACCATCATCAATGAGTTGTGACTGTGTGGGGGGTTCTGATTGACCAATATGAAAGAGTATCTTCCATCGAGTGAAGACATAGACATAATGATTAGTGACCAGAGAATCACCACTCCTGTCTCTTGTGGGAAAAGTTTTTGTTTCTGTTACCATTGCTATGAATATTTTTTTTTGTGCTTCTGCCTATTTGGGAACCCTATTTGTGAGCCCTAAAAAAGCATCTGCTTATCTGTCATCTTATCTACCAGAATGCAAGCATCATGAAGAGGCCTCTGGAAGCTAGCCGAGTGACAGTGTGTGGTGGGCACTCACATGTCCTGTGAATGAGTGATCGAGCTGTCAGCTCTGGAACCTGTTCCTTCTATGAATCAAGAAAATCAGCTGCAGAAGTAACATTGCTCAATCATTTGTTTTCTTATTTATATTTAGTTCAGACCATTACATTTGAGGTGCCTTTGTTTACTCCTATACAAAGCTTCTTCCTTTGTCTCTGAGAAGGATTTCTCTCTTGTCTGTTTTTAACTGTATATTTAAGAAGCCAGATTTTATCAAACTCCCCTTGTTTCACTCAGAGTTTTGTTATCCTTCCATGTTTAATTCATGGCGAAGTTTTATAGGCTGCTATAAACCAAGAGCTGAAATCTGAAGTACCTGGATCAAAAATGCCTTAAACTAGCAGTGATCATGATGTTCATATATCATGAAAGTAATTTCATACTTTATCCCCTATGCAGGTTTTCTAACGTTATCTTCATATTTGGATGAGATGTAAAAGTAGCATGACTTCTTCCCCTTTCCTCTTTACTTCAATTCTATGAATATTTTTTTCGATCAGAAACAAATCTCATTTTAACAAAGACTGATGCATTGGAGTACTTAATGGCCTGCCCATCACTGACTGAATCTCTCACAATTTCTAAGATGGTGAGTCGTGATGCCATGAACAAAATAGGTGGAATATTCCATGCACTCTCAGAGTATCTGCTTTATTATCCTCTGGATTTCTTTAAATAGCTGCTTCATTTAAAGAAATGCATGTATCACATTTTATTTGAATGTGCTGCCAAAAGAACTAGAGGGTCAAACTGTATCATTGAGGTTCTCTTCAACTTACCAATTGTTTTAACCAAGTTATACTTTTTCTAATTGCTTTAGTCCTAACATATTTTTAAAGAAAACTGCCAACAGCTTGCTAGTTATTCTCTTAAGAATTTTTTGTATTGCTTCTAATTAATAATAATAGCAGGAAAGTGGCTCAATAAGATTGTGAGTGTTGATGGGGAGCAAACATTTCAAGGACTAAACCAGTGCTTATAAATTGAGACACCATTCATTAGTGAGTTAATCTTTATAAACTGCTTTATAATTCTGTGAGCCATGGATGGAATCAGCAATTTCATTTACCGTAAGATGCTGGGGTATTGAATACAAAAGATCAATACCTCATGAGATTTTACTTCAGAGAGGGACCCTGACAGTTTATTTGGATGAGGATATAATGCAGTTATAATCCTTCTTGTGAATGACATTTATTAAATGCTTAACTGTGTGATCTAAGCCATAGCTTTACAAATAGGCATTAATTTGAAACTTCTGAGTTTCTAAATTTTTCTTCTGTAGTCTGCATTTAACTTATTTTTCAGGATGGAAAAATAGCTTGAGAGCTAAAGTCATTCTGTTGGGGTCCTCAGAAAATTGCTAATTTCTAAGTTCATAAAATGGACACTAGTAATGGTTGCACAACATTGAGAATGTGCTTAATGCCATGGAATTATACACTTAAAAATGGTTAAAATGGTAGATTTTACCACAATAAAAAAAAGGACAATAGTCCTTATCAATAGAAAAGTCTAACAAGAACAGAACTAATAGACCTCGGGCAAGACAAAATCAAGAAAAAGGAGAAAAGATATGAAACAAAAAATGTCAAATAAAAAAGGGAAAATTACTATAGATACAATACAGATTTTAAAGGCTATAGTAACAGTTTGGATTCTGGTTTGAACCAACTGCCTATTAAAAAATGTTTTAGAGGAGGCCTGGGTGACTCAGTTGATTAAGCATCTGACTCCAGCTCAGGTCATGATCTCTCAGGCTCGGTGCTGACAGCTTGGAGCATGGAGCCTGCTTTGGATTCTGTGTCTCCCTCTCTTTGCTACTCTCCTAATTCATTTTGTCTCTCTGTCTTTCTCTCAAAAATAAATAAGAAACACCTAAAAAGTTTTAAAGATATTTTAAAACAAGCGGATGTAACCAAAGACCAAATAGTATTGAAAAAATTTTATAACTATTGTTAATTGTGTCAAAAGTGTTATTGATGTGGTGGTTATATATTTTGAGGTCTCATTTTTTAGTAATAAAATCTAACATTGAAGGAGATGTTTTTATTTTATTTTGTTTATTTATTTTTGAGAGAGAGAGAGAGAGAGAGAGAACAAGAGCAGGTAAGAGACAGAAAGAGAGACAGAGGGAGACACAGATTTCAAGGCAGGCTCTCTGCTCTGAGCTGTCAGCACAGAGCCCAACACAGGTCTCAAATTCACGAACCAAAGACCATGACCTTAGTCAAAGTTGGGCACTTAACCAACTGAGCCACCCAGATGTTCTGAAGGAGATGTTTTTAAATGATGTCTGGTATTTTCTTGAAAATAATCCAAGAAGAAAAAAGTGGTGGGAAGTATATGGAACAAAAGTGTCAGAGTGTTGATGGCTGTAGTAGCCAGTGATGGGCACATGGACTTCTACCATTTTTCCTAATTTTTTATTCATTTGAAACCTTCTGAAATAAAATGCAAACAAAATATAAGAAAATGATATAAAAACTTTTGGAATAACTTTAACAAATTGCATATTTCTGTACTTTCATGTGCTTCTCTGCTTGTCCCTCCTCTCAAGACAAAGATCAAAAGAGACAAGAAGGTAATTAATTCATATTCAGAATGTTAACATTCAATCTCATGCTTAAAATAATTGTGTCTTTGGGTGATGCTCCTTGGGCAAGGCTTTCAAAATGCGTTTTATGGGAAAATGTACTTAGTTTTCACCAAACCTTTCCATCTCTGCGATGATTCTCTGGCTCTCTGCATCAAGTGGAGATGGAAAAACTATTTGAGTGACAGGAGCTGTTGGAAATTAGTTGGTAAATTTCAACAAGCATTTCTTTTATGGAAAACAGAATGAGCAGAACAATGCCTTGACTCTCCAAAATGTTTGAAAAGCTTTAGCTGGTAGCACTATCTTAACTCTGACTGGAAAGATGAATCAACTGTATTCTGACATTCCCTACACAGATGCTACATAGAAATGCACTTGGTGTTTGCTTTTGTGGGAGGTAAGTTTCCATGAGTCCTTGTGGTAGGATGAATAATGGCACCCAGACACACCCAGGCTCTACTCCCTGGAACATGTGGACATTTGCTTATAGAGCAAAAGGGATTCTAAGGATATATTTAAGGATTTTGAGGTGGGGGACTACCCTGAATTATGCAAGTGTACACCGCAAATGCTCAAGTGACTTCGTAGCAGGTAGGCAGAGGAGGGTTTATGATAGAGGAGCAGGTGACCTGGAGATGAGCAAAGGGAGATTTGAAGGGACACTCTGCTGCCTTTGAGTATGGAGGAAAGGGTCACAAGTAAAGGAATGAACCTCCAGAAACTGGAAAAGGAAAAGAAATGGATTCTGCCATAGAGCTTTTGGAGGGAGTGAGTCCCTACCAATGGTTGAAACTGATTTTGGAACTCTAGCCAATAGAACTGGAGCAGGATAATTGTGTTGTTTTAAGCCACTTAGTGTGTGGTAATTTGTTATGGCAGTTAGAACATCAGCCTAGCTCTTCCTATTAGGAGGAGGATTGGGGAAGTGCACTGGAAGGCCTGGTGTTTGGGGTGTGCATCAGCACTTGAAGGTAAGCATCATGTTTGCTTAATTAACTCTTTGCAAGGAGAGATTGTACAACTGACCAACAGGTATGTTATGGTCGTTCTCGTCTTAACTACAGAGTCTCTTTACAGGTTCCATTTTGTTATTTTGCCGGTCCCTGTTCTCCAAATATGCCTTCCATATGTACTTTTGTATAGATACCCATAATGAATAACGCTTTCTACCCATCGTACTCAAAATTTTGGTAATCAGAGTTGAAAGAGTTGAGACAAACAGCCTCTTCTGAAGAGTGATCTCTCTGTATGACTTAATTTTTTAGGAACTTGCTGCTATGTGAGTCTTTATTACAGTAACTTCAATTTATTTTCTAGCCACTAAAGAAATTCTAAGGCCACCATGTAAAATCAACCATGAAGGCATCTCTTCTGAAGCAATAGAAAGTCTATTCAGGTGAGAATATGTTGCAAATCTTCAACATTATCTCTTTAATGTTTCTGTTTTAGTTGGTTTGAATCATCACTACAGTGCTCTGGGTTCTCTGGAAAGAACTACCTTGCGTTAAAGCATCTCCACAGCAGGGTTCTTGCTGCATGAGGAATGATGCCAGACTCTTCTGTTCTGTGTACATTGCTCTTGCTAGCCTTCCATTCATCATCATTGACTTCTAGAAATTTTTTCTTCTCTGAATAAAAAAAACTAAATCATTTGTTTTGTGGTATGACTGGATTTTGAGTTCAGTTTTGAATTTGTCACTTGAATATGATTTTTATTAGAGTGACTGTCTTTGGGTCTTCTTGTTGAAACTGGTGATGCTGTATGATCATCCAATTCTTCTGGTTACTCTTCTGCCCAAAAATCTTCAAAAAATTTTCTTTTCACAGGAGAATTTCCCACTTGAATTTTTCTGTCCACTGAAGGTTCAAGACCAAATGATCCACTTTTGTCTTTGTCTTTGAAAACAGTGGTGAAATTGGCCTTTTAAAAATTTTGCCGTTCACCTCTTCTCATCTAGAGCTCGTCTTGGAGAAACAGTTCTCATCGATTTTCTCTTACAGCAGAATATGCTTCCTTGTTTTGAGGATTAAGGAAGAGAAACAGAAAGGGACATGTATAGCAATGGAATCTGAGGGCATGATGCATGATGGCCATCTGTCAGTGAAGGTTCACTGTAACTTTCCCAAAGGTAACTCACAAAATTAAGTCTGTTACACTCAACACCAATGAATCTATCAAGTTTTATATTGTTTTCCATGCAGATGTGTATTTGTGCTGGGAGCCACACTGGCCTTGCTGGATGACACAGTCACAGTAAGGAAATGACAGACGTTGCACGGTTTCTGCTATGAGAGGTGGAACTGGTATCTCCTTCTGCTACTACTGCTCATGTGAAATTAAGCCTGTTGCTATTGATTAGGCCTCACAATATTCCAAATCAAGCCAATATTCCCCATACAATTACCCCATAAGGAAAGGCATTTTCCTGTCTCTGCATAAGAGATTTTGGATCAAAACATTATAAATATTTGACAAAATGCTCTTCTAATGACCCTTGCAGACTCAAAACATAAGGGGTCTAAGAACACTAGAGTTACAATTAACTCTGGCCTGAAGAAAAGAGCCTAACTTAGAGATAAGAAACAGACAAGGACAGGACATAAGGTTCTGCATACATCTTTGCTATTGGAGTTACAAATACCCTCCCTTGTACTGATTTCAGCTATGAGGATGGATAAGAAAACTAAAAACCCAGGTGCAAGGTCAACACACACAGGGCCCCCACTATGCTTACATCAAGTAAAGGGCTTTCTCTAGCAACTTTTTAACAGATATTCTTTCCTTTGTGGTTTATGAGCTAGATAAAATAACTCCCAGCCTATCTATGTACAATTTGGCCTATGTTTTAGTTTTAGTTACCAACTAACTTAAATAATATGTATATTATCCTGTTTTGTTTTTACTAAAAACATCTTGTTATTCTCTTGGTTGTAAAATTTACTTAACCTTACGGTAACTGCATTACATGACTTGGTTATAACATGCTAATTAAAAACAAAGTCATAATTATTGGCCAAAAACCAACCCATACAAAGTAAGATGAATTTGTTACTTTCTTAACCTTGGGGGCTGATGCCAAGAATAAATTGGAATGGTTCTACAAAAATACTTCTGTAAAACTTGTCTCTGTACACCTTTGATGATTAAAACACCTTATCACTAAGAGTCAGAATCTATAAAATATTTCTATTTTCTGATCTCATGTTATTGCTTAACCAATAAAAAAAAAGACACCAAAGCAGACTGAACAAAGATGCCTGCCTGGTGACCAAGAAAGAAACTCGAGGCTCTCTCACTCTTTTTTTCTGACACCGTCTCTCCTTCAGGGGACCCTGGACCTGCTGGAGCTGGACTCCGGCATATTTTCACAAGCATTTTATTTGAGAGTGCAATTTGGATCATTTGTCCTTAGCATATTCTGTTTCCCCAGGGTTTTCTTTCTCTCTGAAAAACAGTTCTGGGCATCCAGGGGCCATCTAACAACAGTGGAGATATATTTGGGGAATAACTAATTGTGCTGTTCTAGCCAAAGTCCTTTTAGGTACAAGAGATATTTGACAAAATGATACAGAAACCTCAATGAAACAAAATGCATAGAGATATTTCATACAAATCATGAGTGCACAAAGCTATGCCATCAGTTACCAAGACAGCTAGTCTTCCTCTCTCCTCCCCTCACTATTTTTGGATCACAGGCTCTCAAGCACCTGTCTCTTTCTGGATATTGCTGCATTCTCTTTTCCTGAAGATTAGTGTCCTCTCTTTATATATCTGTCTGTACAAAACAATGGACCTAGAGTCACAAGACACTTTGTTTCAATTATGTCTACCCACTGAGTACAGCAACGATATCTCTTAATTTAAATTCCTGAGGAAATGTTTTTATCCTGTGCTAGCTAGACAATAGATTGCCCAGTCTTGGACCTAGTGTCTCCTATTGATCCAGTCAATCACAGAATCCTACAATGAATAAAATGTACTTTAGACTGCTTCAGCAGTGAGAATGTGGCAAGCATGTTTATAGATTAGAAGTCACAGTAATGTGACTGGCTAAATATGTAAGTGGTTTTGAGAAGACCAACTTTTTTTTAATAGTTTATTGTCAAATTGGTTTCCATATAACACCCAGTGCTTCTCCCCACAAGTGCTCCCCACCATGACCATACCCCCTCCCTCCTTCCCTCTCCCCTTTCAGTCCATGGTTCGTTTTCAGTATTCAGTAGTCTCCCTTGATCTGTGTCCCTCACTCTCCCCCGCTCTCTTTCCCCCTTCCTCTCCCCATGGTCCCCTGCCAGGTCTCTCCTGTTAGACCTGTGAGTGCAAACATATGATATCTATCCTTCTCTGCCTGACTTATTTCTCTTAGCATGACACCCTCGAGGTCCATCCACGCTGCTACAAATGGCCATATTTCATTCTTCCTCATTGCCATATAGTACTCCATTGTATATATATATACCACCTCTTCTTGATCCATTCATCAGTTGATGGACATTTAGGCTCCTTCCATGATTTGGCTATTGTAGAAAGTGCCGCTATAAACATTGGGGTACATGTGCTCCTATGCATCAGCATTTCTGTATCTCCTGGGTAAATCCCTAGCAGTGCTACTGCTGGGTCATAGGGGAGTTCTATCGATAGTTTTTTGAGGAGTCTCCACAGTTTTCCAGAGTGGCTGCACCAGTTTACATTCCCACCAACAGTGTAGGAGGGTGCCCGTCTCTCCACACCCTCACCAGCATCTATAGTCTCTTGATTTGTTCATTTTAGCGACTCTGACCAGTGTGAGGTGGTATCTCAGTGTGGATTTGATTTGAATTTCCCTGATGATGAGTGACGCTGAGCATTGTTTCATGTGCCTGTTGGCCATCTGGATGTCCTCTTTGGAGAAGTGTCTATTCAGGGAGAAGACCAACTTTTATACAGACCAAATCACCCTTTGTGTTTAATGTATACATCAAGTCAGCTGTGTGCATTATGAAAAAGGCTTCATTGTACCTTTAATTCACTGACTGACATTTTAGGACCTTTCAGTTTATTAAATTGTCCAGGACCTCTCTTTTTTTCTCCTAGTTTTATTATTGGCTTTCTTTCTGCCTGGTTTCTGGCCCTCACTTTATCTCTCCTGCAGATACCACTGCAAACCCTTTGGCTAGAAGATAAGTCTGTTGGCTTTTCTGAACCCTTGACATCTTTCAGTATTTCCTCCTGACTTTTTCCTTGTTGAGTGCCTCAGGAATGCTATCTCACTTTAACTCAGGTGTCTACATCCAAACTCCTGCACTAGAATTTTTGGTATTTCAACCCCATTTAAGGTGCTATTTGAATGTTTAGCTTCCTTTAGTGATTCTTCAATTTATCTCTAAGAAGAGTGGATGGGA
>PJEM01008987.1:56454-76229 GCA_004023845.1 Helogale parvula
CAGCTTTGTAGTAGAGGTTAAAGTCTGGGATTGTGATGCCTCCCGTTTTGGTTTTCTTCTTCAATATAACTTTGGCTATTCGGGGTCTTTTGTGGTTCCATACGAATTTGAGGATAGTTTGTTCTAGCTTTGAGAAGAACGCTGGTGCAATTTTGATGGGGATTGCATTGAATGTGTAGATTGCTTTGGGTAGTAATGACATTTTCACAATGTTTATTCTTCTGATCCATGAACAGGAAATGTTTTTCCATTTCTTGGTGTCTTCTTCAATCTCTTCCATAAATTTTCTACAGTTTTCATCATATAGATCTTTTACATCCTTGGTTAGGTTTCCTCCTAGGTATTTGATGGTTTTTCGTGCAATTGTGAATGGGATCAGTGTCTTGATTTCTCTTTCCGCTTCTTCATTATTGATGTATAGGAATGCAACTGCTTTCTGTACATTGATTTTGTACCCTGCAACTTTTGAATTCATTGATCCGTTCTAGAAGGCCTCTGGTGGAGTCGATCAGGTTTTCCATGTAGAGTATCATGTCATCTGCGCAAAGGGAAAATTTGACTTCTTCCTTGCCAATTCAGATGCCTTGTATTTCTTTTTGTTGTCTGATTACTGATGTTAGGACTTCCAGCACTATGTTAAACAACAGTGGTGAGAGTGGACACCCCTGTCGTGTTCCTGATCTCTGGGGGAAAGCTCTCAGTATTTCCCCATTGAGGATGATATTATCTGTGGGCTTTTCATAAACTTCTTTTTTAATGTTTAGGTAAGTTCCTTCTATTCCGACTTTCTCAAGGGTTTTTATTAAGAAAAGCTGCTGTATTTTGTCAAGTGCTTTTTCTGCATCTATCAACAGGATCCTATGGTTTTTATCCTTTCTTTTGTTAATGTGTTGGATCACATTGATGGATTTGCGAATATTGAACCAGCCCTGTAACCCAGGAATGAATCCCACTTGATCATGATGGATAATTCTTTTCATATGCTGTTGAATTTGATTTGCTAGTATCTTGTTGAGTATTTTTGCATCTGTATTCATTAAGGATATTGGTCTGTAGTTCTCTTTTTTGGCTGGATCTCTGTCTGGCTTGGGTATCAAGGTGATGCTGGCTTCGTAGTATGAGTCTGAAAATTTTCCTTCAATTTCTATTTTTTGGAATAGTTTGAGAAGAATGGGTATTAACTCTGCTTTGAATATCTGGTACTATTCCTCTGGGAAGCCATCTGGCCCTGGGCTCTTATTCGTTGGGAGATTTTTGATAACGATTCAATTTCTTCACTGGTTATTGGTTTACTCATGCTTTCTATCTATTTCCATTTGAATTTTGGAAGTACATGTGCATTAAGGAATTTGTTTATTTCTTCTAGATTGTCCAGTTTGTTGGCATATAATGTTTTGTAGTAATTTCTGATGATTGCTTGAATTTCTAAGGGATTGGTTGTAATAGATCATTTTTCTTTCATGATTTTGTCTATCTGGGTGCTCTCTTCTTTCTGAGGAACCTGGCTAGAGGTTTATAGATTTTGTTTATTTTTTCAAAGAACCAACTCTTGGTTTCATTGATCTGCTTGACTGTTTTTTTGGATTCTATATTGTTTATTTCTGTCCTGATCTTTATTATTTCTTTTCTTCTGCTGAGTTTGGGGTACTCTTGCTGCTTCACTTCTAGTTCCAGTAGGTGCTCTGTTAGATTTTGAATTTGCGCTTTTTCTAGTTTGTTGAAATTGGCCTGAATTGCAATATATTTTCCTATTAGGACTGCCTTTGCTGTGTCCCAAAGATTTTGGATTGTTTTATTTTCTTTTTCATTGGTTTCCATATATTTTTTAATTTCTTCTCTAATTGCCTGATTATCCCAATCATTGTTTAGTAGAGTGATTTTTCACCTCCACAGTTTTGGAGGTTTTCCAGGCTTTTCTCTTGGTTAACTTCAAGTTTCATAGCATTGTGATCTGAAAGTGTGCATGGTATTGTCTCAATTCTTTTGTTTTTATGGAGGGCTGCTTTATGTCCCAGTAGGTGATCAATCTTGGAGAATGTGCCATGTGCACTCGAGAAGAAGGTGAATTTCCTATCTTCAGGATGCCGAGAACTAAATATATCTATAAATTCTATCTCTTCCAATGTGTCGTTCAGGTCTATTGCTTCTTTAGTCTGGTTGATCTATCCATTGCTGTCAGTGGAGTATTAAAGTCCCCTATAATTAGCACATTTTTGTCAATAAGATTGTTTCTTTCTGTCATTAATTGTTTAATGTATTTGGGCGCTCCTGAATTTGGCACATATATATTTATAATTGTTAGCTCTTCCTGATGGAGAGATCCTGTAATTATTATATAATGTCCTTCTTCATCTCTTGTTACTGCCTTTACTGTAACGTCCAGTTTGTGTGACATAAGTATGTCTCTTCTGGCTATCTTTTGGCTTCCAGTCGCATGATAGATATTTCTCCATCCCTTTACTTTCAACATGAAGGTATCTTTGGGTCGAAAATGCGTCTCTTGTACACAGCAAGTAGATGGATTTTGTTTTTTTTATCCATTCTGTTATCCTGTGTCATTTGGTTGGAGCATTCAGTCCATTTACATTCAGTGTTATTAGTGAAAAATGTGGGTTTAGAGTCTTTGTGTTCTCTCTAGAATTCATGTTACAGTGGTGTCTCTGGCACATTTTATTCTTTGCAACATTTCTCTCATATAGTCCCTCTTAGGATTTCTTGTAGGGTTGGTTCGGTGGTCATAAATTCTCTCAATTTTTGTTTATTTGGGAACACCTTTATCTCTCCTTCTATTTTGAATTACAGGATTGCTGGATAAAGAATTCTTGGCTGCATGTTTTTTTCTGTTCATCACATTGAAAATTTCCTGCCATTCCTTCCTGGCCTGCCAAGTTTCATTAGATAGGTCTGTAACCACTCTGATAGGTTTCCTTTTGTACGTGAGGGCCTTTTTATCCCTAGCTGCTTTCAGAATTCTCTCTTTATCTTTATATTTTGCCAGTTTCACTATGATATGTCGTGCTGAAGGTCGATTCAAGTTACGTCTTAACGGGGTTCTTTGTGCCTCTTGAATTTGAATGTCTATTTCTTTCCCCAGATTTGGGAAATTCCCAGTTATAATTGGTCTAGTATCCCACAGGACTTTTCTTTCTGTCTTCCCTTCAGGAATTCCTAGGATATGGATGTTGTTCCATTTGATTGTATCACTCAGGTCTTGAATTCTCCTTTTTTGCCCTGGATTAATTTCTCTCTTTTTTTCCAGCTTCCTCTTTTCCCATAACTATATCTTCTATTTCACCCATTCTTCTCTCTCCCTTTTCAATTTTTGATGTGGCTGCCTCCGTTTTATTATTCACCTCATTTATAGCCTTTTTAAACTAATCACACCTATTTTCAAAGTTCCTAGTCATTGTCTCAGTTGCTTCTTTGATCTTTTTTCAACTCCAGCGTTTAATTTTATGACAAGTTTTTAAAATTCTTGATAGGGTATATTGTCTAGATCTGCTTTGAGCAGTTCTGTGGCTGTGACTTCTTCCTGGAAGTTCTTCAGGGAAGAGTTTCTTCGTTTTGTCATTTTGGCTAGTTTTCTGTCTCTTGTCAGCTTTAAAAAGTTTGTTGTGCACTGTGCCCCTGTTAATATTACTCTGTTAGAGGAGTCTTATTGACTATCCAGGGACTGCTGTTTCAGGAAATATTCTTTTAATGGTGTCTCTCGGTTTCTTTTGTTTTGCCTTTGAATATTTTATTTCCCTACTAGCGATATTTGGGACTCACCGTCATGCACACTTTGGCTTGTTTCTTGGTGTAGTCCTATGAAGGAAAACAGATAAACACAGAGGGAATATAAGCACACAAACTCACAGACAAATCCAAAAAAACAAAGAAATTAAAAGTGGGAAAGGAAAGAAAGTAAATGGAGAGGAAAAAGATGAAAATAAGAGAAGACAAAAAATAAAAGGGGCTAGAGACAACAAAGGACAATGGACAGTCTAAAAGTGTATGACCAGTTGAGGGGAGAGATAAGGATGAGATACAGGAAAATATATCTGGATTGCAAGAAAGAAAAAAAAAGGAGAAAGGAAAATAAGGAGTAAAAAAATTTAAAAATTTTAAGTAAAAAAGATAATATAATAAAAAAATAGAACCAAAAAAGAAAAGAACAAAAAATCAGCAGCTCCCCCTTGGGGATAGGTGTGGTTTGGTGTAGTAGGTCTCAGGGGCTGCTCTTAGAGGCTCTGCCTAAGTATCTGCAGAGAGTAGAATGGTGGCACCCCAAGCTCCACTGGAACTAAGTGCTATAGGTCATTCTAATGAGTCCAATCTCCTTGGGCTGCAGCTGAGCCAAGTTGTATTTTCCCGGCCTGTCTCGGTTCAAAGTCCTAGTCCGTGCACTTTTTTGCTACCACAGATGAGATGTACTTGCTTTGATGGCTGGCTTCTCAGCCAGGATGTTGTAGTGGGAGGGAGCAATTTCTCTAAGGGCTGGCAGGGATTTATGCTGCTGCTGCTGGAGGCAAGGTGCATGCCCTCATAGACCATAGCTGACTCCAAGCCCCCAGCTAGAATAGCGATTGCATATGGGGAGGGCTCAGTGTCTCTTGGCTCAGGCTGCGATTTGTGCTGCCGTTGCCTGAGGGCAGGTGTGCTGCCTGAGGCGAGGTGCGTAGCAGGAGGCAAAGTGCATGCCCTCACATACACTGCTGAGTACTCCCAGCCCCAGCCCGGATAGTGATCGTGTAGGGGGAGTGAGCAGTTTCTCTTGGCCCCGGCTGGGATTCGTGCTGCTGATACCCGAGGTGCTGGGTACTGCCGGAAATGAGCTGTGCTCTCCTGCAGCCAAAGCGCATGCCCCGGCCACCACTGCCGCCAACTCCCTGCCGGGATCGCATAAGGGTGGGGGCTAAATTTTCCCTGCTGGCACCCGGGATTCTGGATTCGCATGGCCAATGTTGGAGGTGAGATGCACCCTGGAAATGAGGTGTGTGCTCCCACTCCTGCAGCCAAAGCTGAAGTGCACGCCCCTGGGGCCACTGTTGTGCCAGCTGCCAACTCCCTGCCAGGATGGTGCAGGGCTGAAAGCTGTTTTTTCCCCTGTGCCACCTGGGTTACCTTGCAGTTATATATGGAGTGAGAGTTTTTCTCTCCATGCAGGGTTAAACGTTCTTTATCTCTTCCCCAGAGACAGTACTATGAGCGTGTTGAGTTTTTCTTTCTCTTCCTTTTGTCTCTCAGGGACTCTGCGTGCTTGCCCTGTGTTGGGCTGGAGCTCCCACCTTCTCTGCCCATCTCGGGCTGGCCCATTTTCCAGTCTCCCCAGTTCACACTCTCTCAGGCATCTTTGAAGTCGTCTTCTTTCTGGAGTCTGCATTTTCTCCTTCTACTTTTGCAAATGAGAGTAATGTCCTTCTCAGTTCAAAAGATGGGGCAAAGGAACTTTACAGTGCTTCTTTGCTTTCCTCCATCTTGGCTCGTCCTTCATTGCCTGCTTTTCAAGGATTGTTTCTGACATTCATGATCCCTGAAAAGAACAACAGAGAGAAAACACAGTTAATGTCCATGTATCCATGAATAGTACATTTTTTCCATTCAGTTTTCAAGGCCTCTGAAAAGCCCATTCCTCCAGAAGTACTTGTCACATTAGAAAAATTATTTGCTTGCTTCTCCTATTCCTAACAGGCTCCAAACCTCCAGAGAACAAGCACTTTTCCCCTTCATCTCTGTATCTCTGGTTCTTGGGCACATAGATCACACACAGTGAATCTCAGGTGGTAAAATGTTACAAATGTGAATGAGTGCCTCTCCTCTTTCCCCCAACCCATTGTTAGCTGTGACCACTACCCTTCCTTTCTTTGGGCAGCTGAGCATTCTGTCTTAATTTTCTCAGTGAAGGAATGATAATGCATGTCCCGATAATGAAGGAAAAACCTTGAGTCTTGATGTTGGATATCATAGGTCCAGATCCAGAAGACAAAGAATTTGAAAAATACAAAATGAATAATAGCATCTCCAATGTGAGGACTCTTCTGGTTGGGTCAGGCATCACTAGCACATTAAAGCCAGTGAGATTCAGAGAGGGAGTCCTGGCCCTGCCTAAACTCCACTCATCCAGTCCCAGACGACCAGAAAGGAGAATGGACATAGTTCAGAGACTGAGAGAGATGAGCTGAAGAGGCCTGCTGTGTGGGAAAGAGGAGAAATCAGGGGTGATATTTGGGGCCCAAACACCACTCAGCAGCATGAAGGACCAATAACCTCTACAGAGCTTCATTCCAGTGCATCCAGACATACAGACCCCAATCCTGAGAATGGGCTCTGGGGGACTGAATTGACTCACAGAAGTTACCCACCATCTAGTGGCATCACAAAATCTTACAGAGTAATGATGCTTCATTCTTTAATTTGCAGACTAAGCTACAAATGTTTGTCACCATGTGCATATTTAAATATATATTTTAAAAAACTGTTCTGTTTCTGAGGTCAGAGAATGAACCTTGTATTTCTTGTTGACATAAGGGTGTACTTAGCCCTGATTTCTCAAGCTGTTGACTGTGGCCCAGGTGGGTGTCTAGCCACGGAGGTGTGACACATGGTGTGCAGAGAAATGGGAGGATACACTGCTTGAGGCAGCCTTCTCTGGACCTCTCTTCAAGGCTGTTAGATAACCCAGCTTTGTTCACCCGTAATAACCCCAAGAAAGTGCTCACGACAGTATTATGACTGACCGTTCAGGTCTCAGCTGAACTTGGGACTCTTACAGTTTACACTTACTGCCCTCCTGTAATTAATAGCACTGCCTTTCTTTTTAAAATTGTTGCAGTTTATAGCATACATTTTAGAGTAACTTTGGGAGTACCCTATTTATGTATCTGTTTGTGTGAGGATGAGACCAACACAAGCATATGCTCCAACAGGTTCTCAGTAATTATTGACTGAATGAATGAATGGAGGATTCTTCATGGGTATGTCAGAAAGGATGTAACACAGCTGAGAAGATCCTCCTACCTACCTTCTACCTCCTACCCTCCTACCTCCTACCTCCACTGTATGACCAGTAAAGGAGTTTGAAGAATAAAGATTTTTCAAAAATGCAAAAAAGTGTTTAATTCGATGTTCATGAGAGAGAGACAGACTGAATTCTTTGCATCTAATTTTCTATTCACATGAATGGAGTAATCTTTGGTGAGGAAGGAATGATTCTTTAGGCCTCATCTTAATGTTCCCATTGTAGATTGGCTATTATTAATTGCTGTGCATTATGTATAACTTTCTGTGAATTAAAATTTGTCTCAACATTAGTCCAATAATCTTGCAACAGGTTAGAGGACAGACAGACATGTCTGACTCAGAGCTCGTAACTCCCAGGAATTCTGGGCAGGTTGGTGGGGGACAGTGGTGGGGATGTGAAGTTGTCTCAGAGAAGTTTATCAAAAGCAAAATTCCATGAAGCTAATTGCAGAGGAACTCGTGGAAGGATGCACTGACCCAGGTGTTCTATTGTGTATCCCTGAACATCACTCAGTCTACTCAATAATCAAGACCAGTCTTTCATGCAAAATTAATCAGAAGTAATGGCGAACAACGCACACCTGGGAGAGTGGACATGCTCTGCAAATAGTCCCTGATGTTGTGAGGGGAGGTCTATGCCATTTTGTTACCCTTTAACTGATTTTTTCAGTGTTATGTAGGTACATCTTAGGTTATCATTTCCATGTTTCCTCTGTGTTCTTTCAGAGGCAAGGATATCATAGAGAACAAGGTTCAAATCCCAGCTGTGTGACCTTGGTCAAGTTGCTTAACCTGTCATTGCTTTAGTTCCATTATCAGCAAAATGGAGATGATGGAAGTTGTGAAGATTTCATGAATAACCAAGAATAAAGGTAAAGCACAGCACACAGTAAGTACTCAATAAGTATTTCCCATTATTAAGTCTGTCAATCAGTTACCAGATGTGAATTTAGCACACCCAAGCCAACTCCTGTCTTGATGCAGCTGAACTCCAGTAATTTTTCAGGACCCTTCTTGATCCTGGATAAACACTGTCCTTAGTATGTAGAGGGCGACAAATACAGAGGTTTCATTAGCACAAATTCCAAGGAAAATGGACAGCCTTAGTAAATAATTGGGGTGTATAAATACAAATACACATTTGGTTCTATGCTGAAGTTGTCAGTTATATAGACTTAGTGAATGATGAATGTTGGATTGAAGTAGAGGAATCTTGACCTATAGGTAGTCCAGGAAATGGGTTATCACTTGTTCTTGGCATCTACAGGCAAATGTCTAATCTCAGCATCCCCAATGTCCAGCCCTGAGGGGAGTGTATGATGTCAAGACTCTGCCCAGGAAAGTTGCAATAGCAAAGATTCTGCCTCAGAAATTTGTGGGGTACTTACCCTTTTAATGAAAATAACTTAGGGGCACCTGGGTGGCTCGTTCAATTAAGCATCTGACTCTTGCTCTTGGCTCAGGTCATGATTCCATGATTTATGAGATTGAACACTTCATCAGGCTCTATTCTGACACTGGAGCCTGCTTGGGATTCTCTCTCTTCCTCTCTCTCTCTCTGCCACTTCCCTGCTCATTCTCTCTCTCTCTCTCTCTCTCTCTCTCAAAAATAAACATTAAAAAATCAATGCTATAGACCTCAATCTGTTGAGTGTTTACTACATACCAGACATTTATAAGACGACTTCAGTTATTTCTAATCCTACAACTTCACCACAGTCTAGTAAAGTAGCTAATTTTCCTCTCATTTTAAAGATGAAGAAACTGATGCTAAGAGGAGTTACATGGAAAGCCATTGATGTACTTGTGATTTGAACAAAGAAATGCATGGATGCAGGACATTGGTATCTCATTGGTTCTGGTCATTTAATTGGGTGTTTCTAAGACTCCATGACGTATTGAGGTGAAAATATCTAGGGTCTCTAGGAGTACAGGCTTTAAAGAGAAAACCAGTTCTTCAAGTGTGTGGTCATGGAGAATGAGATGAACTTCGAGGTTGTGGTCCTATCATTAGTCAAGTTGGGGCTCCAGAGTTGACTCAGTGTTCATAGTTAGAAGACAGACAAAAGTTGAATAAATTGCCACGGTCTGGCAGAAACTTACAAATCCTAATTTACGTTTCCTCAGGGAAAGAAACTGGGAAACAAACAAACAAATATTTGTGTTGTGCTTTTCACTCCATGGTCCATTAAAAAAATCCTAAGGAATAAGTGAAAGCGACAAATAGTTCCAATTTAAAGTGACAGCAGTAAATGGAACAGCAGGTGCAGTTGGTAAATTTAGACTATTGGCAGGAAAACAAGTAGAAAATTATGCTGGAAAGTTCCTATTTGGTCAGTATTTAGTCCAATTACAATGGTAAGACTGGTTAATAGAAATTTTTAATCCAAACTCTCATGTAATAGACTTATTTTGTGGAGATACAACCAGGATATTTGAGTTGACTTGCTAATTGTTGTATGTCTCTTTTTGATTATTAGTTGTGACTTTGGTGAGGAGCAACTACTTGCTTGATTTACGTAGGAATCACTGGCCTGGAAATATACAGAGCTATATTCAGAACAAGATACAATTGTCCAGAGCCTCCTTCTTCCAACTGATAAATGAAGAGGTGTAATAAAGGTAATGTTTAAAATTCCTTCTGTTTTAACATTTCATAAACTGTTAGTATAGAAAATAAGAGGTTCAAATGTTTTGAGTAAAGTGGGGCTGGTGTTTCCTACTGGTTTTTCAGAAATGCATTTTTTATTTAGTTTGAGCTGGAAAAAGTTTAGATAGGCAAAAATTTAGAGAGGAAGCCAGAAATACCTATGATTCTTCTTTGGTGAAGAGATGTCCTGTGGTATTCTATTAAAATAGAATCCTTTCCTTTCAAAAGCATGGATTTCTTGACTGAATGAATGGAGTTCCCCTCATTCAGAGAGTGATGGTGTTATTGGAAGCTTGATGCCATCGACTTCAGAAGTAGATCCTCAGTGTTCAAGAAGCAACAGACCCTGAGCTTCCTTCTCTACAACCCACACCACCACCCTTGCCCTACTTTTTGAAAAAGAGGATATTGATGTGCTACTGAACAAATACATCTTGGGAGCCTGTACATACATGTGCTTTAGCAATAAGCGTATGATAATTCATACATTTCTTCCTGATATATGCATAATTCATAAAAGTCTAAATATTAGAAAATTATAGGTCAAAAGCACTGTTGATGAAATACACTTTACTGTGTACCATGGGGCCAAAAAAATAGCCCACTGCACAGTACATTGAAAATGATTATACAAAACCAAGTGCAAATCAAAATTTTTTTATTTATGCAATTTTTCCAGCTTCATGGAGATGTAATCGACAGCATTGTGTAAATTTAAGGTGTACAATGTAATGAGTTGACACAGGTATACATTGTGAAATGATTAATAAGGTTAGTTAACACATTCTTCACCTCACATCATTACCCACACTCCCACCTTTTTTTAAATGGCAAGAACATTTCAGATCTACTCTCTTTGCAAATTCTAAGTATACAATACTGTATTGTTAACAATAATTTATAATTAAAAATGAAAGTAGTGACAACTGAAAATAATGAAAAACAACAGTGTGGTCACTATGTTTTGGTAAGAAACTTAAGTATCAAGCTACATACAGGTGCCTCATGGGAGCCTTGCTACGCTTACTTGTGATTTTCAATAAACTTTGGTAACACGCAACATGGGAATACCAAATTTGGTGGTTCTCAGCTTGTTCTGCTCAGAATCTCTCTTCCTTTTTTATCCTTTGCACGTCCTTTCCCAGGCCCCTAAATGTTTTGCTTCCTTTGCCACACCTGGCATTTCCTTTGAGGCCTGTCCCTGGGCCTTGGAGCTGCTTTGCCTGTACATCTCAGAAATGCTTGGGAGTTTTTATGCATACAGGGTGAGCCAAAAACTGCCTGGTCAGTCAGTACCCAAACCCAGAAACCTTGCCTCAAACCAGGATGAATTCTAAATCAATGCCTGTACTTCTGAGTTCTCCTCAGGATCAAGCTAAAGCTGGAGGACTTTGCCTGAAATTGCATCCTTGCTAGGTGTCTGCTGTCCCGTCCTGTTCGCCCATTTCCTTAGTGGTTGATGGTGGAAGCCTTTTAGATGAACCATTTGCACATGAGGTTTTCCCATCACAGGGTCGGCTTTGAGAAAACCTGACTGGAGAGCTTTTCATAGTTGACCAAGTAGGTTATAAGCAAGTAGTCTGTACGGTTTCACATAAAAATAAAAGCTTGTACTTTGCTGTAGAAGCTCTCAAAGATATCCTAAGATTTTGAACCACAACATACACCTTTAAATGTCTTGATTTGAAAGTGAAATGAGAAATAGTAGACCAGAATTTCTTCCTGGGGGGGGGGTATCATCTCACAGCCATACAAAACAGAACATTAATACTATATCTCAAAAACCCCTGCTCAAAGTCCTACAGTAATTTGCTATTTTAGGGTCATGCATACATCTATGATATCCTCTTTGTCTTGAATTTCTGCATATGATGATGGTTAAATATAAGATTGTGAAGTTAGGTTGTTCTCTAAAGACAACCAAAAAGAATTACATAGTTTTATTTTCTAGAAAGTGTATTTTGATAGAAGAACATCTTGAAAAACAAAATCAGGTTCTGTAGGTAGGCCACCACTCTTCCTCCAAATCTAGTCTTATTTCATTGGAAAAAAATGGACCCAGCATCATACAGAAGTTTTACAAGGCTCCTAAAGTAACCTTTCTGCTGAGCCTTATGTAGCCAGGCATCCAAGTAATGTAATGTTTTCACGGCAGAGTCCTGCATACTCTGAGCTATGCTCTCCCCTGTGCGCTCTTCCACCCAGTTTAACTAATTTACTCATCAGTAGCTCAGGCCTAGCTCCCCACTCATATATTCAGTATTTCAATTGGCAGGAGCAGAAAAGACACATCTAGAATTGCAACAACTTGGAAGAGGGAGGAAAACACTACTTTACTGTGTTGGGTTCTAACATTTAATCTGGATATGAAGAGGCACCAGAGATGTTTATTATTATTCTTTTAAAGAAGGATTATATTTTTATTTTCTCTTGTGAAATGTTTTCAATGTGTAAATTCCTCTAAAATACCAGAAAGAGCAATAGGTCATCCAGATGTGGCCAGTTGCCAGGTCATGGAGTTTGGGCTGATCCAAGAGGGAATGGACCAGAAATTGAGAACAAATGGACCATTTCTCCTCACAGAAACATCTTTCTGAAATTGCACTCACACTTGGCAGATGCAATAATATGGAGACTTTAAAAATGTATTTTGAGATAATTTTGAATCTATGGAATAATTGTAAAGGTAGTACAGAAAGCTTCCCTTCATCCAGCTTACCCTAATGTGAGTATCTTGTATGACCACACACTACGTTTATCAAAACTAGGGAATTAACACCAGTGCAGTACTTACAACTAAATATAGACTTTATTTGGATCTCAGTTTTGCACAACCGCTCTTTTCTGTTCCAGGATACAATCCAACATCTTGCTTTGCATTTGGTTACCATGTCTCTTTTGTCCATCGAGATACTTAAGATCTTTTCCAATGATGCATGTGTGAATCTGTCCGCTTGTGGAGACTGCCTGGGTGCCAGTCATAGTTCTGTTACTAATTACCTGAGTAAATATTATCGAGTTATTAAACCTTGCTGTGCCTTACCTGTAATTTGGGGATGTCAATGTTACATTGTCTGTATTTGAGGACACCACTATCATTAACCTCACATGGCAACATGGGGGTTGATTGACCGACTTTCTGCAAAACACCTAAACGGTGCCAAGTGCATTCATGCCGAACACACACTGTTTTTAGGGCCACGTTTCTCACCCTATGTGAGCATCTAGCCATCAGACACCAATTCTTTTCTTGTATGGCCATAGGTTACCGCTTTTAAAATCATTCTTTCCTTTTTTTAAAAAAATTTATTCATTGAGAGAGAAAGAGAGAGAGTCCCAAGATGGATCTGCAATATCGACACAGAGCCCGATGGGGGGCTCAACCTCACAAACTGTGAGATCATGACCTGATATCAAGGGTTGGATGTCCAACCGACAAAGCCAGGTGTCCCTTAAATCATTATTTCATTGAACAGGTAAAATGTGAACATTGTAGAAAATATCTCACCAATACTGATGACTGTAGACAAGAACTCTTTACCTCCCATCCTGTTTCCCGGTCTTTTCTTCCACCAGATAGTCTCTGTTACAATATCATGTGCACCTTCCAGAGATGTTCTATATATAGAAATAGATTTTTAAATAAATCTGGAACTTTAAAAAATGTGGTGAATGCTATAGCCTTAATATTATCCAAAATATTATGTTTACCTCATTTGTATTTTTACTAAAAATTAGTTGTATTAGGTTAAACACTTGCTATGTGGCCAGCATTCTGCAGCTTCCTCTCTCTATGGATATATTACCTCCCTTTATACCACAGGAATAGTACCTTTACAGTAGGTACTATTAGTTAGCATCCTTATTTTACAGATGAAGAAAGAAGACCAGAGAAGCTGATTAAGTCCTTGAGGTAGCTCAGCTAGTAGGAGATAGAACAAGTAGGGTAGTTTTAGGAAGAAATCAGAATCCAAATATACTGGATTTATTTCTTTGAATTCCTTCTTTTATTTTACATCTGCTTTCTACTCCTTGTCATATGCCACCATCTGTGTCTGCTGGAAATAAGTCATAGTCTGACTCTGCCCAGACTCTAGTTCACCCTGCACCCCCTTCTGTCCTTTGCTCTTTCCAAATTCTGTGTTCTTCAGGCCGATTGTTTGTTCAAAAAGCCTCATTAGCTCTTCACCTACTAGAGAATCAAGTACAAATAATTTATCCTGGCTCCCTAGGTCTTCTGTTATCAGGCTTCTTCTAAGCCATCTGGTTGCATTTTCCACTGTGAACACAAATTGCATCACACAAAGTAGCCTCAAAACAACACTTTCAGAATTAAGTACCTGTTAGGCCTGGCTTGTAAGTGCTGCTTAGTAACTTCTTTAAGTGACACTTCTGCAAATAGAAAAAGAACTTAAAAAAAGCTCTCCTTCGTAGAGAATGAAGGATTTTAACAACTTTAATTTCCATTTTGCTGATCTGAATAGTGCAAATATACACGTTCTGTGACCTACATTAATTATACTGTTATGAGGTACAGATTAATTATTGATTGAAAATTTAGGAAAGTGAACAGGCAACTGTGCATATTACTTCTTTCTTCTGGGAATCTGAAGTTGAGATATGGAAGTATTCCTGGTCAGCACTGCCAAATCTTGGTATTCTTGCTTAAAGGGAGCAGATTCCAATGGCTTGAGCTTGTCTTGGGACAAAGGGCCTGGCGTGAAGGTACAATGTCCTCAGTAGTTGGGTATAGGGGAACCCACCATAATAGAGCTCATTGTAGGATTCAGAAAACCCCCTGATAATACAGAGGAGTTTATGGATTGCCCTGTTTCAGAGGAATCACGTCTCAGGTTGATGATAGTAGGGACGTTGGCGAGGACGTAGCATAATTTGGCAGAGTTCAGTGTATTGTTAGAAGAACAGATTGTCTTGGCTTCCTGTCCAACAGGCTGGTAGTGCCATGATTGATAGCATTAAGCCCCATCCATGCCTTTATCTATAAGTGTTTTGAGGCCCTAGAAACTGGCTGTGTGTCTTGCTTATCTCTTTATCCCCAGTGCCAACCACATTTCCTGGCACAGGGTATGCACTGAGGAAATGTTTGTTTGGTGAACAAATGGATGCAGGCATTGTTTGCCCGTAAAGGGGGCTTTGGATAACAGCTTTTTTCCCAAGACCAATGGACTTGGCCTATGGACTGCTATAAATTTTCTGGCTATAGAGAACTGTAAAGTGTACAGTGGAAATTTCTGGCCCATGAAACTCTTCAATGCCATCCAGAGACCTACAGAATTAGAAATAATAACTTAAGGTTGTGCTGGTGATATACATGAAGGCATCTCTGAGCACCAGCTGTTCCCTGACCCTGGCCTTTCACGAGTCAGTCCTCAGAAGGGTGCTTCTGAGCCGAGGGGTCAATAAATCCTATACTTACTTTAATCTCTGACTCATTTTCTATCTGATCTCCTTACCTTGAAATAACATGTCTTACTTGATTGCCTTAGGAGGGGAGGCTTGAATATTCAGGAACTAAGGGGAACTACAGATAGCTAATACTGGAAGGACTTCAAATGAACAGAGAGATAAATTATTAGGATGTGGCTAAATGACTAGGTAGGGGGATTTTGTGCTCAGCTGTGGGCATGGTCTCTATTTTCTGGTTCTAAGGCCTTTGAGGTGCCTGCAGTAAACACTGGCATGCTCCACATCCTTCTTTATGACAGAGATGCTCAAGACCCCACTTGTTGATGGTTCAGAGCTAGGGCCTTCCTGAGACTTGTCAGAGGCTGAAGAAAACTGTCTTGCCAGGCTTACACTTTCAACCTAGAGGCAGCTGCAACCAGGAACTAGACCATGCTGGACTCAAAAGCCTGTCCCCCATGCCCCGTGCATCGGGACAGTCTGAAGGCAGCCCCAGCCCAGAGCTGGCACCAGGGTCCATTGGTGCCTCTGTTTGAACTGTCTTGTGCTTTAGCACAGTCTGCCCAACTGTCCCTCTCCTTTCCCTCACAGCTCTTGTTCCCCAGGACAATCTCTCACAGAGCTTCTCGAAAATCTCAGAGTCAGAGATGTTGATTCCTGGAGAACCAGGGAGAAGTGCTCTTTTTCTTACCTTTGATGCCCTGAGGTGTCACACATCGCCATCTTCTGTGAACCAAACTTGTCCTCAAAAATAGTCCAAAGTCCTTAGTGCTAAAATGTTGATATAAATGGAATAATTTACTACTTCAGAAGTATTTGCATTTTACTGGGCACCAGACTCTTAGGATGAAGCAATAAATGGTTTTTGTCTACCAGAAAGGAGGCATGAGCAAGGCACCACCTGATGGTGAGGCCGCTTCCAGAGAAGCCCACAGGAGCCCATGGGAGCCATGGCACATCCTGGCTGCACTGGGCTCCATGTCTGCAGCTGGAGCCCTGCTCTTGGCACAGACTTTTTTTCCCAGTAACATTTCCTTGGCTTTCACTACGGGGACCATCCACATTCCCTGCTTCATCTAAATTTAAGTATTTTCCAGGTAGGAAAAGGCAGGTAGTTCACGGTTGACAAAGGTATCTCCAGCAGTTCAATCGTTTATTGTGCTGTTACCTCCTGAACTTCTTAGACATGATTCCCTCCTTGTTCTATTCCAGTGACTCTTTGTGTATCTCTATAGAGCAATTCACACCCTTCAGGTTTTTAGTTATTCCTTAGTGACTCAGCTGCCATGTTAACCTGGTTCCTGGCTACTGTGTTGGCAGCTGGCCATTCTTTCAGAAGTGTCTGGATGGATAGTAGAGACATGAATGCCTCCTACGTGCAAGACACAGCAAAGCACAAGGGGACAGCAATGGTGCCAAGAGCTAATGCTCTCTGAGGACTTTTCCATCTGTTCCCTCCAACCCAGGGATGCAAGGAGCAAGCACCTTGTCGTGTACTTGTCTGGACCCCTGCAAGGCATTGGTATGTTTAGGTGAGACGAGTGGTTAAAATAGCCATTACCATGTAAGAGCAAACATGTCTGAATTGAACACCGAAGCTCCACTCCCTGCAGGTCTGGCCCCACAGAGATGAGGCCACTGAAGAGGCCACATAGGGGCTTGCTCTGCTCCTCACCTACTGCCCTATCTTCATCAGCCATTGTGCCCACTACAGTTTCCGAATGCCCAGGGTTGTCCACAGGAAAAGGGAAACGAGAGATCCAGCAGTGCAGTCATTAGTAGGACTTGTGCTCTTGAAGCAAGGCAGATATTCTGCTGACTCTTCGTCATCCTGGGGCCTCATGTGCCAGCTCCTGTGGTGTGGGAGGGGTGTGCTGTTTATCCTGTTGTGAATCCTTCCTGGGTTGTGGGCTGCTGGGTGGTAGTTCCAGCTTCTCTCTGCTGGGGTCTTTTTACCTCCCCAGGTGACCCTCTTGGGCAGTGGTAAGGCAGCCCGATGCTGGCTCTCTGATGCTCTCTCTTCTCATTCAAAGAAACACCCTCTTTTGTCCCCACAAACGCTGAGGCTGCCAATCTGCTGATACAGCCTCCTCTCCCCTGACACCTCTGTCATCTGCTCCTGGCAAGTCCAAATGCTGGGCTCCAGCTTTCTGGGAGGGGCACCCACACTGGTCCACTGGGTCCAGATGTGAGGGATGCAGGAACTCCCCACGAGTTTTTACTGAGCCTACCACGGTAGATGTGCGGAAAAAAAACCCCATTTCTTTCCCTTGACATACCAGATATCTATTTCAAAAAAATCTCTGTATTTATTGTCTTCCTTTTCTATTTCTCCAAACATTACATAGCTGGAGAAGGAGGGCACAGAATGACCTGTGGGAAAGGTGGGAAGGAGATGAAAAAGAATTAAATTGTAAGATGTGAAATTGTATATCCTATACAATAGGATATGGAGAAAATTCTAGGAAGGTGCAGAGCAGAAAATACCATATCTGATTTGGGAAACAGGAAAACTTTTCATGGAGGAGTTAGATTTTTAAAAATGAACAGAACCTCTACTAGTTAGGATCTCAGGAAAAGGCCTCCCAGCAAGGGCAAAGGCAGAGTAAAGCCGGCGGTAACTGTGAAGATATAGAGAACCTATCTAGCAGCAGAGAAGGAGAACTATTAGGAGGCTGTGGATGACAAAAAGCTGTCTGGGGGTCTGGAATGTCAGACCTGATTTGTTTGGGGGTAACAGGGAGTAAGCAAGACAGGCAGGCAGAAATGCAACAGGCATTGTAGGGACAGATGCAGGACCAGGAGGCTGATGGGGTGTAGGAGAGGCAGGAAAGGGGGGGGGGCCTCCAAAGCCATGTTGTCTGAAGAAAGAATTATACTGCAGGAACTAGGGTTGGAAGGAGCAGCCCTCTTTTCCTTCTCTTTGTTTTTTATTTTGGTAAGTATTGAGATTCTTTGGTAAGTGAAGCTCATATTTAATGTGTATGTATGTGCTAAGCAGAGTATGAATCACATATTATTTAATTTAATTTCACAAGCAAAATCTTATCACATGGATTTAAAAATTTGTTTTTTTCTCTCTCTTCCATCACATTCCTTGAAAGAGAGGCCATCTTAACCATTCAACCTTAGAACATAGCACAGTGCCAGGCACATAATGGGTCCTTAATAGATAACACAAGAACTGAACATCTGCACTTACACTTCTGCAAATACAGTGTGTGATAGCCTCCCCTTGGGACACAGGGCTGACTTGTAGGTGCTTCTGTATAAGTAGGAGTGGCTAAGCTTTAGACAGAAGAAAACACTTAGAAGAAGGGCATCTTTTTACCAGGTGTGTCACTACTCAGGGCTGTCTCTGTGCATGGGGATCATAATCCCAGGTCAGGTAGAGACTTAACTGCCCTGAAATTATCCAGAGCACCCAGGAGCTGCAAGGAGTGTCAGATAAGACTCTGACAAAAACTCACATGTTGTCCATGAGCTTCATGGACGCAGGCTTTAGCTCATTCAGAGGTTGTGGAGAGTTAGATTATTGGGGTTGTAATCAGAGAACTCAGGTTAGCCTGTAGAGTACCACCTGGGCTGATTTCTATGTGCCAGGCCTTTGTAAAAGGGCTCATGCATGTTTTGTTTTTTGAGCAGTTGCTATAGAAAAACCTTGTAAGTTGTGTAGAATATTTACTACACTGAACTGTAAATATTCAGTCCCTCTGCAGAATCTGTTTTCCCGAGAACCATAGCCCTTATTTCAGAAAGAGGCACCTTTACTCAATAGCACAGCTAAAACCTATCAGAATGTGATTCTGTTTATACAGTTATTGGATTGCTTTACACTGAGGTTCACCAAATATATCCCAACTTAGTAAATGACAATACGATTCTTTTAATGGCTCAGGTTAAAACTTTAGATTTGTCTGCAACTGCTCCCTTCCTCACCTGACAGCAAGCCTCTAGCAAGGTTTCACTGTCTCTACTCTCCTGTAACCCATGATTGGATAATGTTTTGCTTGGGTTTTCTAGTATTTTCTCAGCTGCTCACCCAGCTCCCATCCTCTATTATTTGGGTGGTTTTTCACACAATATCAAGAGGGATCCTTTTAAAATGCAGTTAAATCACTTCATTCTTATATTCTTATATGTTAACCCCCTCTGTGTGGCTATTGTGACCAGCTGATCTGATCACTCTGGGAAAAGAATGAGCACCTGGTACTTTGGCTGGCAGGGGGAGGGTTGAAGAAGTAAAGGTCATTACACTTGGAGGTTGTCATTTCACAGTTTGGGCTGTAGGTGGCATTCTGGGACCATGCAAGGCTTTTCTGTGTGGCTCCTGTTTGTGGAGACTAGATTAGCAAGTCAGTTCAGGCTGAAACCCCTTGGTATGTAGCCTGGACTAAAATAAACTGAGATGATGCTATTTCACTTAAAATATTTACAATATATTTTTGGAGGACAAATTATAATTTGGACAAAATAAACTGGAAAGATCCTGGATTCTCTAAGAGAAACACTCTGAAATTTCTCCTTTTTGAGCACATGGAGGTATGGGGGTGCTCAGGCTCCCTGCAGGAGCACAGCTGAGGGGGTTTAGCATTTGGGAAACAATATTCCAGCGTCTTAAAAGTTTTATTCAAATTCAAAACACTCTTCTTCTTTTTCTTCTTCTTCTTCTTCTTCTTCTCCTTCTTCTTCTTCTTCT